>DWLR01000234.1:0-30466 GCA_018246295.1 Papilio alexanor hazarajatica
AAACATATATTATGAAACCAGGTGCGTTGCCTGTGTAGGAAAGAAAAGGGAGTTTATCTACACCTTTTATTAAATAACGGGGTGGGAGGATGCTACTGCACTGCTTTATTCAATAGGGTTCTGGTACTTTTCCAGTTAAGCCCGTCTGGTTATATATAATATTTTCTGCAGTTACGTAGTTCTATCACAGTTATTGTGCAAATAATTATTTAATACATAATGCGATATAATAACTTTTTGAATTAGGGAGCTAGATAGAGATCATGTGCTTTTTACTTACACGGTTGTATATGTCAAATATTGTAATGGAAAATCTTATAGTCATTAAGAAAATAGCTACTTAAAATGTTTTACCTTCTTTTACAAAGCCTTTTGTTGTTCTTTTTTACATTCCTATCGCCCCCTATTTTTAATGTCATTTCTATCATCTCAATTTTTAATAATAGCAGTAGGTAGGGTTAAGAAACCTATTCTTCGTTGTGTAATATACGAAGCAGTATCGATGTTTTTATTCAGTTTCAGGTGAGGTAAGATATTCAAGCGTCAATTGTTAATCTATCAATATTGAAAGCTATTTATTAGTGTGATTATTAACTCAATTGTGGTACCCATTAAACCAACCAAAAAAAGTAATTATTCATTGAAAGTATTATAAGAGAAAGTGACGAATAATATTTATTGGTGATGGCAATACTAATAAACTGAGTTTATTTAAAACTTTATTTTGTATAGAAAAATTAGACGTAAATGTATGTATGTTTACGAAGCGCTTGTTAGGAGATGACTCATAGACATTATTCACATTTGATTGAGTGATCCTACTTTATCTCTTGAAATTTATCAGTTATAATACGTATAAAAATAAAGTTTGGCGTAATATCACCAACCGTAATCAACGCCAATATAAATTACATAATTACAGCAATCCAATTAAAATATTAAGCTAACTCTGACAAGGAAGCTGTTCAAAATTCACCTCCGGCGCAAATTATGCAAACTGTTCGCCGCAATATTCTCGTTTTCGACAATATATTTGCATTTGGAATAGAGTTGTAACGGAATAAATAGCCGTCGCGGCACGTCCGCTCGCTTCGCACTCAACTCACGAACTGATTTGAATTGAGAATTTGTTCGCTCGGTTAATACGACTTGTAAGTTTTTTCTTTTTTTCAATTTTTAAAACACAACAAATCGGAAGTAAGCCGAAGGAAAGAGTCTAAATAATGATCGCATTTTCACTCTTGGGGCCTCAACGTATTATGTTTTTAGCTGGAATACGGTAAGCCGACCGGTTCACAGCAGATGTGCATGAAAAAAAAAACAGTTTTTTTTTTTAATTTATCTAATGGTAAATTACTGAATATTGCTTAATGTGTTGGTTTTCTTCTCATTTTAATATGAACATGAATAAGGGGGAAAACGAGCAGCGGGTCGCTTAACATTAAGTGAACAGACGCCTATGGACATCCGCAACACCAGTGAAACTGCAAATACGTTGCCGGCTTTTAAGGAAAAGTACGTTCATTTCTTGAAGTCCCCTAAGTCATATTAGTTCGTATTGGAAATTACGCTGAGATCAGGTCATTCCAAAACGCGGCTATGTGAGGCAGGAGGTTCCACGAAAACCACGGTTGTTGTATGCAAAGCATCAAGGTGGTGGGGTTTGGTAACTGGAGCTCTGACGTGTGTGCGATAACGAAAATCAGCGGCAGGAATTGTTCCAAACAATTCTTCGGAACATTCCGCATAGTACATATTCCAAAGGATATTATTATTCAGAAAGAAGTATAGACCTCAAATAATCCTCACCGTTACCACCTTACTTACAACAATTACTCAAGTGTAACTATGGCCAAAGTTTTATCTGTATATTAATAAGAAAACAAACTGTACTGCTGCATATCTTAATGACTAAAACATCAATTTTAAAATAATATTTAAAACGTTCCCTCGCAGAAGTTTCAAACGAAAAATATTTTTTTCCCTCCCACTGTCTTTTCGAAATTTAACAAAAGTATCACAAGGTTTATGAAACTTGGAGTAGAAAAACAGTGGATTGTATATTTAAAAGCTTATGTCAAATTACGTATACATTGTACTTTTTAAATGACATTTCAGTCAATCGTTAATTGTTTTAAGTAATTAATTTATATACTCATTGTTCCATTTGAAGCAATAAGCAAAGTGAAATATAAACAAAATGGTTGAGGTTTTCTTTGATTGATTGTTAAGAGCCATCGTTTAATAACGTCTTAGGATTGTCAATACTTCAAAGATGAAGTAACCTTTCAGAAAGGCCTTAGCTAAAAAACATAAATTATTTATTAAATATGTGTAATTATTAAAAAAAAATTAAGAGTATTTTGTATTTAATTCACGACACTAAAATATGTAGAAATAAAAACAACTCAAATAATTTTTTGAGCTACTTACTATCAATTATTATCACTGCTTCATGAAATTAATTGGTAATTGCTACATTAGGGACCCCATTAATAAGAGAGGAAATAGTTAAAATTAGAAGTAGGGGGATATAAAGAGAAAGTGAGTTTTTTAATTTTCCGGAATGTATTACCCTACAATAACAAAATATGACCCAATTAATTCGTATTTTATAAATGTAAATTTTTTTCTTAATGTCACAGTTATTAATAAAACAAAATGTCAATCTCGAAATTTCAAAAAATATAACAATGAAGCGCTGATCAAATCAAAATCAGCAATGCGAGTATTGAAAATGAACATAAAATGGTGTATCTGGTAAGAAATAATCTTTGACAATTCAGCCCGAGGCGCAGCAATTACACGGCTGTGGAACTTTAAACCCGCGCACTTATAGATGTTTTTCGCTTATTTGTACCCCTTTTGTTCTGTGGAATCCGACCCGAGCTATCTCGGTTACTAATTGGTACTCGTCCCCTTTGAGCAGGTTTTGTTAAATTGCTAAGAATTACAACTGTACTAGGTATTTCAAGAAACCTTTGTTTTCATGCCGTCTCAATAAAACGCTTAGAGTAATCTTGGTACAAAAAGACAGTTTATTGCTTTCAAGTATTTTGTTAATTGATAATCTTAATGTAACTGACCTCTAATATTTTTAATTAAAATTCATAATAAAAAATAAAATAAGGATGCGGTAGTAGCTTCCGAGTTAATTATGACTAAATGAGGCTGTGTTCTATAGATGAGAAAGTAGTATTTAATTCCTATACGATGATATAGGCATTATGCGGTCCTAATTTGGCAATGTGAAATCATTAAATCTGGGAGTCAATTACAGAAGCTATATAATATATAACACCCGAGTTGAGATTTCCTCGTGAGTCTTGAATTAAATTACTTATAAATACATAATTATATAACCTTTCATCACTTTAGTTTTACTTTTAGTATGGACTAGTTTGCTTGTTGTCAAACTGCGTTCAGACGACCGGAGGACGGGCAGCAGCGTCCTTTTCTTAGTATGGTGGAACATACTGTGATTGCCAACCCGCCTGCCAAGCGTGGCGATTATGGCACATTTCCCAATGATGCGATCAATGGGGGAGACCTATGTCTAGCAGTGGACGATCATAGGCTGAGATAGATGGATATAAATATATATTTACGCATGAGTGTAAAGTTACTTTTCTAAGGTACATATTATAATTATAACGCTATTACTACACTTTTTGCCTATATTGTTAGCTGAATATGTTCTGATTATTTATATATAACTGAAATAATTATTTCCGGGTCTTATTTCATTAAAACCAAATTGCTACGTAAACTAGCTCGATTTTAACGATAATAAATGTTAGGAGCTCGAGTTCAATTTTTCTTCGCAACTCGGTGTGTTTTTCTCGGGCAGTGAGAGGGACTATTTTAAAAATTGCTTTCATGTACCACATAAATTCGGGTGTCTAAAAAGTTTCACTCCCTGCAATTTATATAATTAAAAAATAAACTTACAACGAGGCAAACAGGTCTGTATGATTCGTTCCATGTAATTTATGAATTAAATTTTTTCTTTGCTAGAATTATTTGTTACTTAGGATCAATTTGTTAGATAGATAAAGCTCTCCGAATCCTTGTTAACAATACTTGTTTTATACTATATAGATAAAGATCATGATTTTATTTTTAGCTTAATTAGCATGCATTAATGTAAAATTCAATGTCATTTTACGATAGACAGATGTGATGTGTATGTGTAATTCTAGACCTACTAAAGTAAAACAAAGGAAATAAAAATAGCCAAAAAACTGCTAGTATGCTGACACTGTGACAAATTAACAGATCGATTTGCACAAGTCTTTGGAATTAATTATTCATCTTTACCATATAAATCCATTCTATCGATATTTAACAAATAAAAGTGGAATGGGCTCCCTTGGTATCTTGATAATTTAAATATGCGAGATATGCACCTATTATACCCCGTTTATATCTCTACATTAGCTAAAGTGACATTGTTTGTTGTAGACTAGAAAAATATTTATTATCTGCTACGCTTTTCATGTCATTTGCATGAGAGATTTTCTTCGTTCCTTTTCATTTCTGTCTTTTGTTAATATAAAACATGAGAAGAATTTAAAAAATCGCTGATATTTTTATTCTTTGACATCGTTTATTTCACAGTTTTAAAGGAAATCGTACTTGTGAGGATATTACGTTCTGGTAACTTTATTTGATAACAGAAATTCATTTTAAAGTAGGACAATATTTTATATCAATTTATATTACTTGAATAATAGGTAATTAATTACAATTTCTTTTTTATCTTCTTTGTCGTTAAATAAAATATCGGCTATACTAGTGCGTGCCATCTTTCGGCCCAATCGTCATTTAACATCAGGTGGAATCGGGGTCAAGCCCTAATTTATTCTTTATAAAAAATAGAATAAAGTTGGAAAATGGTTTCCGAACAGAAGTCTATTGCATTTTATGTTCGACTTGGCCCAGTCGGCCGTTATTAAAAATGCCTATGCAATTGTCTTGAAAACTGTCATTGATTTAGTAAAATGCCTGTTGTATTATTTTGTAATTAATTATCTTCAGCAATGTCTTAATTGTTCAAACACATTAGCGATAAAACATATCGTAACAAAACTCATTCGTAAAATTGAGAAATTCGTACGTTACAATGAAAATGTGCGAAAATAAAAAAGTACCGTTAAAATGAGCCGAATGAAATCCGGGATGAGTCTAACAAGGTAGCGGAATGAAAATTGGATTTGTCTCCGATTGGATTTTTATTTACTTAACGGAAGAAAAATCTTTGTTCCACGAGACGTCTTTATAAATGATTCCAAGATCTTATCCACTTTATTTAACTGATTAACAGTTTCTTATTGATAAATTAAATACAATAATATAACTTGTATATTATTGTATAATGTGTATTTCTACTACATATAGACGGTATTGGGTATCCCTTGCCTTTTCATTGCTATATATGCTATCCCATTGTTTTACAATTGCAGTGAAGTAAGATATTTTTATTTTATAATACATTTGTTGGATTTATTTTAATATAGTAAATATCGTCGCATAATTGGCTATTAAATAATACTTATCATCTTTAGCAAAACAAGATTATTTTGTGTTGTTAAATATTTAAGTTGACTGGAAACTCAATAATGATTCAAATCATAAATGTTCAAGTTAGAATGTGAAATTATTCGATAAAAGCCAAAGCCTGTTTGGAACTACTAAATCAACAGAAAAAGAATTATATTCTAAAATAATTTACTTAACCTTGCCTTAGCTTTATGAATAAATTTATTGAACGTCAGCGCGTAATGTGAAGAATAAAAATGAGTTTGCGTAAGTGTTGTTATTCAGCGGCATTTTTAAATAATACCCTGTGTTAAAATTCGGTAAAAATAATCACTGTTATTTACTATCGTTTACTAATGTTTATTTCAATTATAAAAACTTTCTTCTTATTTGTATTTATTTTATAAAAAAAATCCTGTTAATTCTCACTCACGGGTTACATACTATACAGCTTAAATATAAATGCCTCTTAAAGGCAAACATTTTTTGTCTCTGGTTTGAGATGGCAGACTGGTGTTAAGCCTAAAGAAACTAAAAACTGCATCGTCATCTTGTACATACATAGTCAAGCTAGAGTTGGAACCTGACCTTTACACAAATATCCCTAGGCTTAGGTCAATAAATCTAGTAATAACACCCAATGACCGTAAATCCTCGATTCATCGATCCCCAACCGATAGAATAATCTAAAAATAATAGTGAAAAACTAAAAGGTTATGAAAGCCAGAATTAGCCAATTTTTTCGCAATTTTAAAATAAATTTGCATTTTTTCCTGATGATTCTGTTCGTTTGTAATTTTATATAACGTTATTAATTCATATTAAATGGACATTTAATATGAATTAATAATCAAAAAATTAATTAGAGTTCTTAAGGGTTAAAAATTACGTCTAAAGGTTCCTTTACTATACATATACAAGTCAACCTACTCCTATTGAAATTTATGTTTTGAATGTTGTGTATTGTTTTGCACTATGGTTTTTTTTTATTTTGACTTGTAATTGTTTAATTGCTAACAAATATGTATTACTGTTTTTCACTATCAAGAATCATTTTTAGTCCTCTCCTATTTCTCTACCTTTCCTTATTAGAAATTAATGAAATGGGGAAGAGGGTTTAACGGGGGAAAGGATGGATAGGAGAACAAAGTATATTTCTTCTGTTTTTCCCCTTTTGTGTCCATTAAAGGTAAGCAAAGCATTTTCTGCTTATCGGCTTGTTGTCTATGGATAGCAGTCATTTAATATAATATGAACCGCTTGCTTCTTTACCAATTTCTTCTATAGATAAAAAGAAAACCAATATAATTTCAAACTTTATGTTTTTACATTATAATAAAGTTGCAACCATTTTTATAACCATTATATTTTATTTATACTATTAAGAAAAGATAAATTATCATATTTACGAAAAAGGTAACTGAACGCTTACAATAAACGCAAAGCTTTTTAAAATTATGCAGTTAAATGGAGATAGTAGCCACTACACACGTTTTATTTCCATATGTAATCATAACTGTGCTAAACACAAATCGGTATAAGAATCCTGGTGGGAAGAAGTGAGTTTAATATTATCTGTAGTCTCAAAACTATAAAAACAGTCAAAGCTCTCGTTACGTATTATATTACATTAATATGTAACTAGGTGGCGTTATCCTTAAAAATAATAAATTTTTCATTAATTTCTATTTCATATTTTACAGCTTATTTTACAGCAGTGGTCTCGTAACTTATACCAATAGTGATTCAAACCAGTGAAAAAAAATGTCAGCCATATTTTATTCCGTTCCGTGACACGCCCTTACAACGTTCACTGTACTGCGACTTGGTAATTTGGTACTTGTATTTTTTTTTTTTGATTTTCAGAGGATATATTTGTCAGCATTCACAAATGTCATCAATGCCAAACTAATAAACGCACACAGTGGAAAACAAGTTCTTGTCTTCTCTTATTAATGTCCCTTTCTTTCTTGTGTGACCTTGTCGCAGAGGTGTTTGATATTTTTATGTGGTATAAATTATTTATCAAATGTATAAAATTACAGAAGATACTGAAGATTAATTATTGAAGATTCGAAGTAATACTCACATTAATAAAAAATATAAAAATCTCACTGCTATTTTTATTCTTCCATATCTCTTAGTAGTCTCTGTAGTCCATATCGCATGGCTATAAAAACTATAGCCAAAATCAGTCACTGATTTTGGCTATAGTTTTTACGACCAGCGACAGAGTAACAAAAATAGGGTATAAATTACAAAATACTTTCATCTACTCTGTTGTTGCAGTCTTGACATACTCGTCGTGGTCATCAGGTAACTTTAATGACCCGTTTTACTAGGCGTCTTCACTCCTCCCTAACTGCTGCTGTTTTTGCACATTCGCACAAAATACTTTAGTAGTACAAAATACTTATAAAGTCAAAATAATAAAAGATTATTCAATTTTTAAATATTATTAAATAGTTATAAAGTGCAAAATACTTATAGAGAACAAAATACTTATAAAATTCTTAAAGTACAAAATACTTACAGAGAATTAAATACTAATAAATAACAAAATACTTTAGGGGTACAAAATATTTATAAATCCACTTAGTTAATAATTACGTATATTTCAAGTAATGTATATTTTTCTCTTCCTTTCAGAGTGTCAGTCCGCAAAAATAAGTCATCAATATAAATGAACAACGAGATGGAAGCCGAGAAGTTGCTTAGTCTGTGTACATTGAGCGTCGTGGAGTACAGTCGTCATCAATATCAATGCGTTGGACAGCGTCGGAGCGCGCCATTCGTACACTGAATTAATTCTGTTTTTACCGAGTCGAGACTGCTGATTATCAGATATAGGTTGGCCCATGAATTTTGTTAATATTTAAACATGTAATAAATTTAAATAATTGATTAAATATGTAGATTATCTAGTTAAGGTGTATCAAATTACATTGAAAGTTTTTATTATTATTTTAATACGGGCGAATAAAAAAATATATATTTTTTTAATTTATTACATTCTTAGACTTAAACCATTAGGGAATCAGAAATTTGTTCTGGTTGGGGCAGAGGTAAGACTATTTTTCATCAAATAATTTCTTATTATTTGCGTTGACACCTACGAGCAATAACAAAAACCGAAAGAGGAAGGCATCTGTAATTTTTCATCGAGATTCAGTAGCCACCCCTTCTGGACCCTATTTATACGATGCTAAAATAGGTTGATACTTTAACTGAATTTTCTTTGAGCGTGGAAATACTTTCTTATTTTTTTTTGAGCACATACATCCAGAACAATTTTTGAAAACATTGTGACATAGCAATAATAATAAATGTTACAAATTTATTTATTTCTCGTTTTATGATTTGCGCAAAGATTTTATCAAAAAAAAAACTATATAATAATATATTTATATCCGAACACGGAAACATCATATTAAACCATTTAAGTTTGACAGTGAAATAAAATAATTAGTAACTAATAATAAATTCCAGAGAGCCTCTTCATTTTCTTAACATTTAATGCCATATCAAAAACGATTTCAACTATCGATGCAGTGGAATTCTGCATCGATAGTTGAAAACGCTGAAAATACTAAATATTTTGGTATTTGTACGAAATGAAATATGTAAATATATTTCACAATAGCATAATGCTACTTGGAAATTAAGAAGCTTAGCACAGTACTTAAATTTACGTATTTCAGTCCTTATAATAATTAAAAAAAATACTGACTGAATATTGACTCAAAAAACTTCAAAGGTAAACGACCTTAAAATCTGTTCTCATACTGAAATGTACTTTACCCTCTTGAACACGAGGACTAAAATTGTTTGAGGAATAGGACAATATTCTAACTTTAGAACGTACTGGAAAGACGTAAGAATTAATTCTTCCAGCAATTCCTAAATATATTGAATATAGATGAAGAAGATGGACTGGACATTTACTATCCCTTTAGTAAAGATTACGATTTGATAATTCTCCATTCCGTTGATCTTGTAAATTCGCCCCTATTTACATTACTATTAGATGGAAAGTAATAGTACTAAGACACTAAATCATGGCGATAAAAGTAGATGTTTATTAAATACAGTTAAGTAAAATGTGTTGATAATGTATTATTTTTTCTACAATTCTTTTATTCCTTTTTATTATTTTTAGTATACAAGAAAATAACAAGCCACACAGACATGTGATAATTTTTTTGACTTCATTTTCCTTCAGGCGTTACTTCATACAAAGATCACATCGCTTTGTATCGAGAGCATACGAGTAAGTTGTTTTCTTTTGCACTACCTGTTTTGTTTCTTTACTTCTTTCTCACACAAGGAAACGAATAAACGTGACGCGACTATTAAATATATATTTTTTCTCTCCATTTTCATCATCAACTATTACGCATCAGTCCATTATTAAGCTATTTTTGAAGTGAAATTTACTTAAAAAAAAAAAAATACTGAAGCCTCGCATTTATCTAGGAGAATAGTAATGAGTACATTGCAATTTCCCAACAGCATAGTGACCGTTTGCATACTCCGGCGGCACGGCGTGGTGCAATCCACGTGCAAGGTGCTAAGCGATAATTTCCCGCGGGAATGGCGTGCTCCACAAATTATGAACAGAATTATTCAGGCGTAGCTCTTATTCAGACCAATTCAATTTTCAAACACTAAATTTCGTACATTCGTTTGTCGTGTCTTGCGAAAGTAAACACAACAATTGCGCTCGCTTTTCACAAAATATTTGTGGAAAAAATAAGCGATTGTTTACATTTATTCAGTTACGAAGGTTCTACTTATCCCAGGAAGTAACAGGTTATATGTCTTTAGTTTACAAGGTCCTATATTTTTTGTTTTAGATAAAAATATTCGTACACTTCTGACATAAGTGACCTACACAAATTACTAACATCACTAACGTTCATCTCCCTGCCCTTTTCCCACTTGCCCACGGCACAGTATGTACTACTCTTCCATATATCCTGGACTCTACTGTAGTCCCTACTGTAACTGGTTTTGGCTTTAGTTTTACGGCCGGCCGCCTGCCTGACGCCAACCCTCCTTGGGAATATATATACTTATATAAGGTATTTAATATGAGGTTATAGAATTGCATTAAATACATCTAATTTAAATTGAATTGATTGGATTGATTCTTCCAGAAGTTGAGGGTTCTGCTGAAGCCTTCGCTCGAAGTTCAAGTGTTAATGTTACATATTGATTTATTTCAACAGCACAGAAGATGTAAGCAGCCCAACATTAGACTCGGGTTCAATGGGTATTCCAATCTGTGCGTAGTTGCAGATCTGCTGCTGATCAAATGTTTTTTTTTTCGCACATAAATTATGTAGTATATCATTATCAAATAACAAAGATTTATAAAATTAAAAAAAAATCATAATAACATCACTAACGTTATTATGGAAAAAGGGCGAGCTGATAGAGGGAAGAGAAGAAGATGGTTTGAACCTCACGATAAGTGAGGTCCAGAAGGAAGACGAAATACATGATTTCTTTTCGAGTATCCTGGTATGTATATATACTGGTGTGTCCAGTCGAATCGTTCTAATAATACAACAGTAGCTTTACCTGATCGCTCCACTATCGTTATACATAATGATTTAAAAATCTTAATATTTATTTTTCTTAGGATTCAGTCTTCTATATTTATATTAGAGTATAAAAATCCACGCTAAGACTTTAAAAACCCTAAAACCTAATACATTGTATAAAGTCATTGCTACAGGATTGTATGTTTGCCTTACCAAACGAACCGTTTCTACGGAAAACGGATAAACAGTGTTATCATAGCGTGAATGAACTCACACACCTTTGACGCTACTGGAGTCATTTAGAGTTACTTTCGAAAATTGGCTTTTATGTTACACTTTTTCTTTGAGCTGTCAGCAGCTTCATTTCGTGTATGTGAATCTGATTCCCTGTTGCGTTTCACATACATTTTATTTATCTAGCCAAAAGTTATGAATTATTTGACGGAATAAGTGTTAAGAAAATTAAAGATGTACTTTATGAAATATTTTAAGGGTTAGATAAGTATAAACTGCGTTTTTTATTAGATTATAGTTGTAAAAAAGCAAGCGGGTCATCTAGTGTTATGTGACCTCCGTTATCCATCTACGTTCGAAACAGTTACCAGTCTGATGCGTTGATGTGGTAGCTGCGTTACGAGCCTTTTCTGTTGGAAGAGGGGAGAATAAGGAATGGAAAGGATTCATGCCCTTTGTTTTGCCATATCTAACCCTGATAATAAATAAAAGAAGAATATTAAGTTACATACTTTTTATTTTTTTTATATTGCAACCTAATTTGAAAATGCAAACGCCGTTTCTGCTTTTACGGCTCATAAGCCGGTACGCAATTTTCAGATTGAATTTTTACGACAACGAACAAAAAGACAGAGTTGTAAACAGATGAATAACCCGGCCCCAAAGCGCGTAATTGCTTGTAGAGTGCCGCGAAAAGGGAAATAAAAACGAACATTTAATTCTATGGGCCCTGCTTTTTGTACTTTTATTATAATTATATGAGAAAACAAGTGTATTCAAAAAAGGAACATGCTGGGTATTTAATATTGATGGGTTGGGTGGGATTGCTTTAAATACTTAAGTTATTTTTTGAAGGTATCGTGACAACAGTTTAATTCGAACCTACGATATTTCTTATGCTTCAAAGTCGGTACCTTAAATAATAAAGGCTATATGATCTTCAATTTATTATTCTTAAAAGAATGTAAAAGCTTAACAAGTGTTTTTAGTCGCTATTGCCCCTCATAAATGCGTGTCTCGGTAGGAATATTCCATAATTTTGTGATGTCTAGTGCTTTTTCTGTTCACTCGGCCTTTACCGTAAATACTAGAGTAGAATAAGGCATTCATATATAAATTACGATAAAATATCTTGGTACTTGGCAATCTATTACAATATAAAAATTTCTACACTGGCAGAAGTTTTCTGTGCTGTGAGATAGTTACTAAAATTATTTTTTTTATAAAAATTATAATAACTTATAAAAATCTAGAAATGTACTATTTACTCTTTAGTTAAGTTTTTACCTGTGGCTTTTAAATAATTTGTCCTGAAGAGTAAATGGGTGCAGATTGACAGTGGTAGAGGCCACAAAACAATATCTGTTGCACGAATGGCCCGCTCGACCGGTCACATATGACAAACTCACAGAAGACAGATTTGAAGTAGAAGTATGGTGATTTTAGTCCGATGAGTGAGGTGTCGGAGGCTTAATTTTAGTTCTCTTCTCCTTCCCACCCTTTTCTTATAAGGAAATGATGGGTGGGGAAGACAATTTGACGGGGAAGGGGATGAATAAGAGAAGAAAATGTAAATTTTTCTATTCATCACCTACTCAATCTTTGAAAGGTTATATTATGTTATAAAGTAAAGGTAAAAGATGCACTTTTTATCGTCATTGATTTTTATTGTTGTAAATGTACATTATTCTGTTAATGGAAACAGCTAACTTTTATGTTATTTCCTTAGTATTTAAAGCGTCTCATTAACTTCTCGAAGTACACACATATATGAATGCAATTTGTATTCGAGATGATATACAACACAATCCTTAACAATATACCAATATAAATTGACCCTTTCAAAATTCATATACGATTTTATAACAATGTGGGGTAAGTAAGCTATAATACGAGACGAAGGTCAACATAAAATGGAAACGTTATAAATAACGATGTTGGTGCAAAGCTAGGGCTATTAATCATTCGCCATAAATGTTTCGGTCATTAAGCATTCGCTATGGCTAATGCTTGTAATGTTCCGTTACAATATAAATCTCATTTTAAAAAAATTAAAAACCGAGAATAAAGTCTTCTGATTTAGTTACTTTAGAAAATATTACAAAAATTAGTACCTAAACTATATTAAAGCACAAATAACATAAGCCAACTACATCTCTCAACAACTCATCATCATCTCATCATCTCAACAACTACATCTCGTCTGAGTTCGGTGGTCACGTCAGGACTCGTGACCTCATAGAAATCAAACTCCTCGTAAAAAGATTTACTTAAGCATTTCCTTCGGTGAGTGAGATGTCGCTTAATTTGCGCACTATTAGCGCTTAAAGCTCTTCCTAACATGTTTGTGCCAGTTTTTATATAAAGGGTCACAAGACGCAACTCACGGCAACTACGCAAAACTGATTTTAGATGATAACATTCATACCGCAGTATAAAAAATACAGAAACGATTTCAACTATAACACTACTAAGAAAAATCATCAGGCGGTAACAAAAATGTATTATAAATACATATATAAACATTTGATTTGTTATTTTTAAATTTCTCTATTCAATGTTCAATGTGGCGCTAGTGCGCCATCCTACGGTGTCGGCTCCCTTCAAGACGAGAAGCTTCAAGAAGAAGTATGATAATTAATTAATAATAGAGATGAGTAAATTTAGGTAATTTAATAATAGTACAGTGAATTACTTATACATTTTGATTTGATAAAAATCATATCGAGTAAAGAAATAAAGTATGAGCGAAATGTATATGATGACAATTTGCAGATTCTGCGTGGCAAATGGCCGACATTTATCTACGCCCATTCTGCGAATCTTCACTGGCCTTCGTATGAAAGTCACGCCGCGGAACTGACGTTCATACTTAATCTTCATAAATTATTTTTAGCAATGAACCGATGTTATTCTTACACGTTAGTTAATTTGGGTACTTATTCAAATAATTGTGAAGTTATTTTTTTTACAGTGTCAAAAAATAATAAACTATAGCCATGCTTATGTTTGATGAAAACGAGCATGATAAAAAACATATATATTTTTGTCATTTGTTGTGCATGTTACCTCTCAAAGCGTGTTGAAAAGGATCACATGTGAAAATACCTTTCAGAATAACTTTAATAGTACGTTTTCTGAATTCAAAATAAATCGAATCAAATAAACGAAAGGCACGAGTTTCATTCAATAGAATACATTTGATAAGGACAGCATTTAGGCTCAGATCACGTGTTCACGAGCAGTGGCGTAGCGTAACGTTTTGTGATAAACTTTTACGTAATATTTGAAGGAAGTATGAGCTATTGATATCTCAGTAGCTAAAGCCGCAATGTGAATGAGAAACCAAAAGTTGGATTAATTATATAACATATTGTGAATAATCTTATAAACATAATTTATGTAGACTATTTGGTTTGATATTACTTTAATTAAAGTTAAATTCCCGAAGAGGGCTGGCGTTAGCTAGTGGGCCAGCCGTAAAACCATAAACAAAACCAGTAACAGTAAAGATTACATTAGATTACTGTTGATGATAATGATAGTTAATGTCTTTATAACTTGATAAAAATATACTATAAATGCACAGTAAACCAGGCCTTAATGACCACGATGAAACGTAACACATTACATAAATGTTTTCCTTGTCTGAGATTCGTATCTAGGGTTCATTATTTAACATCTAAGATATATAACCACCAAGCTACGAGATTGCCTATATGTCATTAAGAACTTGAAAGTAAACTACAGCAGTCGCTGCGAATGTATCGAATGTTTGCGTTAACAAACGAACCGTTTCATTGGACTACAAATAAACCGTCTCGTACGAACTTGACTATACTCGCGTGCTCTTACTGACTTCGAAGACGAACTTTGAATCTTACTGGGTATTTCCTGTACGCAGCATTTTAAATTTGCTAATTGTTAAATAATCAAACTAGAATTATTACTCGATAGCAGATAAAATATGTTATTGTGATTAAGTGCTTGCTTTTTAGTTATAAAAAATAGACGTATCTGTTTTCTAAATGACATTAGTTCATTTTATATAACACGATGAAAAGAATTCATTATTTAAAGGTTTTTTCATATAAAAATATGCACTCACTGAAAGTAGGTAGGTAGAGATTACGGATTTCTTTTTTTATTTTTTAAAACCATTCCAGAAACAATATATGTAGGAAAAAGAAAAACAGAATATATTTTATATTATTCTCCATTCTGAGTATCTTTTGACAAAGGACTCTTTCAACCTTTTCGAGGTGTCTGTCGTTTTTTTTAGTATGTCTTTTTGTAGTATCTGATATATATATAAGTTTACCACCTACTTTTGCACCATAAATTTTCCTTGTCACTCTCCATTCATTCTTTTAACCTCTCCGAACCACCGAGGCGTACCTTGCATATACAACGCAAGTTTGATTATTTTCTTTGAAACGGTACACTCCTTTCAATAGCGTCTTATCTAGAAAGGTGTGTAGTAGATACGTAGACAAGCGAATTGAGTAAACGACGTGAGCTTCGTAAAGCTCCTACAATAAAGCGTCACATTGGCGCGCCGGTCACGTGTCGTGTTGCAAAGTAAGAGCAATGCCACACGGGAGTTGCGACGAGAAGCGGTACAGCTATGTAATTTTAAAATACAAATCAGAATGACATGCTACACGGTTCATCAAAACGACGTTAGTTTACCGAACGTACGAGAAACACACAAGGATCCACAGAGACAAGGAGGATTGCTACACGGTGCGGAAACACAGTGACAATGCAATGCAGTTCAATGTTTTTATAAATCAAATAACTCTAAACTCATAAGCCGAATCTACGTTGCATCATCGCAGAAGTGTACATTGCGTTGCGTCACCGTATTTGGTCGTGTGGCACACTGTCCATCGAAATGCCAGGGTTAAGATGACGCAGCATCCGTATGGAATCACTCTAATACTATAGACATTCAAATGAACAGTACCATCACCTTATAGTCTAGATATGATAGTCTTACGGATCTGTAATCTATTTATTGGATCCCTTAATATTTTCATCAAATTCAATGTTACAAATATTCAATAGTTTTAACGTCAAATAGTGCAAAAATAACAGTTCTCAGTTATGTTTATAAAATAAGTTAGCAGATATGAAAATGTGATAGAAAGTTCTTATTAAAATACAAATAATTACTTTACTAAGGAAAATATTGTACAAAAATGAGAGAATTATCAGAATAAATAAAAATAATACATTATACTACAAATCTTAAGTGAACCCTAACATTGTAGAATAGCTTCAATAGAAGTTTCAGCACAGGATGTTCTAAAGTTGTCCGTGAATTTGCACGGAACTGCTAACATAGGCAGGCGCCCCGTCGCTGCCAATTTAATATTCCTTTCTTGCACCATGTCGAACATATAGGTAATATTTTGTATGCCTCAATAAAACGATTAATGAGAATACATAGTCTAAGCATACATTTCTAAACGACTTCAAAAAAAGGAGGAGCTTGTATTTTTTATGTTAGTTACTTCAAAACTTTTTAATTTATAGTCCGATTTTTTTTTGGTTGGGTAGGGTTCCATTCGCATGTGGGTCCCATTTAATTTTAAATGTCATTGAAGCTTAAGTTTCGAAGTTATACCAAAAATTGACATTATGTAATGAAGAGTACCATCGCTATAAACGAAATTATTACTTATAAAAAAAGTGATATAAACTTGGAGTCGAGTTGTAAAGTAATGGAGTAAAGCTGTTGTTGTTGTTAAAAAAAAAAGTGAAAAGATTATATGACGATCAAATTGCAGAGATGCGACTCTAAAGCGCTCGAAATGTCAGAAATTAAAAAATGAATGAAAAAATTCGATACAATCCATACCATTAGTTTACTTTCAAAGTAGGCTTTGTTCCAATGCGAGGTATGTTAACAATAAAGGATGGATACCAGCAGTATATTGTGGAGAATGCCATCTCTATTCCAGACAAGAAAATCATGTAATTTTTGGGCATATTCCCTGCACCTATATCATATTTTAAATGTTTATTAAGACAATAATATAATAATAGTTGAAATATAAAATAATACAATATTAGATAACAAGAAAAAGCTATAAAGGTTTTAGCGTTGGAAATACAAAACTTGTTCAGAAAATCTGAATGGAAGTGCAAACGTAGCCAGCCGGCTCGCCTTTGCCAATTTAATAATGCTGCCTTGTAAGACGTCTCATATCCCCTTGTCGGATGTATGGAGAAAATTTGACATTATTAAGACGAAGCAACCTCTCAAGAAAATGTAACAATTTAAACTTATATAATTATCGAGTTTTATTATTTTGTAATGTAAGAAATAAAATATATACAGAACTATTTCATTTTAATTTGACACAAGCTGACTTTTATGATGGACCGGTTGGTGCAGTTGGTAAGATGCTTGTCTTTTACGCCGCAGGTCGTGGGTTCGATTTTCACACAGGACAAACATTTGTGTTCAATAGCATGTCTGTTTGTCTCGAGTCTGGATGCAAAGACCACCGGAGGACGAGCAGCAGCGTCTTTTTCTTAGTACGGTGGAACATACTCCGATCGCCAACCCGCCAGTCAAGTGTAAGGATTATGGCACATTTCCCCTCAATGATGCGATCAATGGGGGAGGCCAATGTCCAGCAGTGGGCGATCATAGGCTGAGATGGGATCGATGGATATATGACTTTTATGATCGGTACATAATTAACCCAATATTCAAGTATCATCGTCATTTCAGTGACTAAACATATTTCATATAAACTGAAGTTTTAAAGTCTTAGAAAAGCGTAACTTAGATTATAAATGGGTTAGTAAGTTCTATTTCCAGTTAGCTGGTGGTTAAGCGTTTGCACTGTGGTCTCATAAATGCCGCACCACTATCTCGGTGTCACGGCTTGCCTAGCGTAGCCTGGCTTTTCATGTGCGTTGGTGACCTAGGCCATCACTTTCTCCTCGTTTGTCCCTTTGACCTATGAAAAGGGGCATTAAAATACAATTTAGAGCTACTGCATTTACCATATCGATGAATGTCGTAGCTCTTTGTAACTAAGTTTCTTAAATTCAGTAAATAAAAAAACATTTCCAAATATATCGTAGAATCTTTTCTAATTTTCTTATTGCGTAAGTACTAACAAGATAAGAAGCAATAAGATAAATTTATTATCTGAAATATAAGTTGTTTATTCTGTAAACAAGTCTGTGGGGTCCGCGAGCCCGGGGCGCTGTCCCGGTCTATATTTGATTACTGCCCCTGTTTGCCACCGCCCATATGTGATCTTTGGTTATATAATATCAGAAAATAAATTACTATTTTAGTTAAAAGAGTATGTAATAATTTTTTTAAGAAAATAAATAAGTTTGCGTAATATATTTTTCTATCGACCTTTTTCCTGATGAAATGGGAAAATGTTTTTTTTTATTAAATATGAATTAATTAATTAATCTTGACTTAACTATTTAATAACACTTGTACTTGGTATATTACAGATTTTACTCCAAGAGATAGAGAGCGTTTTTGTATTACAAAGCCAAGACAAGTGTTGCTAAATCTCAATTTAATAAATGCATGCATATACTCGTAGCCCTGGAACGGAATTCGGCAGACGGTGAAATGGATTTAGATTGATTACAAACAATTTTTAAATATTTATACTTCATATCTATTATAATCAAACAAATGAATTCTTAATACTTCAATTTCATTAATTTGTATTACATTTTCTGTAAACAATATTCAAGCGACGTCGCAAATAGTTTATCTCAAATGCTTACTGTCTTACACTTTTCAGTTTTTATATTCATTAATATTGTTTTTATCAATCTGAAAAAAATATATACTGTCCTTATATGGCGTATCTAATAGTTATATTCTAAATGCTAGTAGAAATAAAATAACTGAAGTTATAATAATCAATAGTTTAAAACTAAAAATCACAAAGCTCTTGTATTTTATCTTACAATAAATGACGATGATAATAATTATAATCAAAACTAAGTTGTGACAAATGTATTCTCTTCGGTTTTCGAAAAGTGTGCAAAATTTCTAAACAATCCGATGCCTTGAAGCGGGTGAAATTCGAGTTCCAAGATTCCATTACATACTTAGATCAGGCGAAGCGAATAAAAACGCATTAAGTGTCGGATATAAAGAAGTTAAACTTAAATGGAGCCGTTACAATTGAAAATGTATTCATTGCGCCATAGGTCACGTAAATATCAAACCCTCCACCGGCTCCGCACATAATACGCGCTGTAATACAATACTAGGGGTCAGAACTAAACTGCTATAAGTATTGCAAGTAGGTCCGGCATTTGGGGGCCGCGGTACGCATACAAATGCATGAACCTAATCCACGAATATCTGTATTCAAAAGGTGGATGGATGTGGTGCTATTTTAATGTATGAATAATTTTATATAAATAAAGTTACCTCTCTTAAAACCAAAAGAAACACAATTACTTTTCATTTTGTTTATAAGGTACCAAAAAAATCTACGAGAGAGAAAGATTTTTTTTACTAGTTTGCAGTGAAAAGTTGCAGGAAAAAAAGAGTTAACACGTTCGTCGTGGACCAAAATTTCAAGATTTTATACGTATTATGT
Source organism: Papilio alexanor hazarajatica (assembly GCA_018246295.1). Taxonomy (NCBI): domain Eukaryota; kingdom Metazoa; phylum Arthropoda; class Insecta; order Lepidoptera; family Papilionidae; genus Papilio; species Papilio alexanor. Next base: position 19,937 of record DWLR01000234.1, read on the forward strand.
CATATGGTAACAACTGAAATATCGTTACTATGGAGGTTATTGTTATGGGTTATACTATTTTTTTGCCGCATCTATTGCTTAGTAAATCCATGTGAATTGGCGGTCTTAACTTAGCTACTTTATTTGTGAGAGGTGAGGGCCGCTGAAAGTAAGATAGTTCACTTCACTCCGGCGCCGGTTCGTTGGCACGCTGGCCACGTATTGGACTTTTTAACTTTACTTTCGTGTGGGTTTTTACTGATTATGTAAGTTTCAATACAGTTTGAGCCTGTAAAGAAGTAAACGACAGGCTCCGTGACTTGCGCTTAAATTACTTAATAAAGCTTGCTTTTTCAGTTTTAGAAGCTCTTTTTAGATATTTCCGAAAAGAAATACATCCGATGTTAGGAATTCAAAAATATATTTTGTAGAAAAACACATACATTCCCTTGCCTATTTTCCCACGTTTAAGTAGGGTCGGCACAACACGTTTCCTTTTTCCACACCCTTCTATCAATCGTCATCTCAGTAATCACTCCTTCCTTGCCCATGTCATCTTTCATGTAGTCCATCCATCTTTTCTTAGGTCTACTCCTACCAACAGTTCCCTCCCAACATTCATATCTAACACTCTCCTTATTACATGCGATTTTTCCCTCCTTGTAACGTGCCATTTGCAATCGATTTGTAGAAAAATATAAAAGATGAAATTTAAATAGCGATAAATGTAACAAACACAGCGGTTAAATTAATTTACAATAAATTGACTCCTTCGGCCAAGGAAGTGCATTTTGTTTTGGCCTTCGGGATCCATTTTTCATTCTCACTTACTTTATGTAGGCTTCCCTTAAAAATCGAAACAGGGCATGCCTTTTTATAATGCTAGAAACTACAGTACATTGAGTTTAAATCTAAAAATTTCCAATGTTTTGATATAATATTTATCTCTAGCCATTTTTACACAAGCCGCTATTTCAAATATCATCTCCTTTCAGCGATTAACTAGGCTATATTCAATTTTTATGTGTAGTTATCTATCCGAGCGAAGCCAGAGTGAGTTTTCTAGGTTGTTTATAACACGGTTACAAATAAATGCTCACAACACACTCGTTGAAAGCTTCTGTAAGCAATTCATTGTTATTTTTTTTTGGAACAACTGCATTTATTGCTTGATATGTATGTATAAATTCTGCGAGCAAGGATGCCATCTCTAGATTGGATATTTATGAGTCCCGGGATGTGTACACTTCATAAATAAATCCGAGCGCGGCACTGGACTAAGGTTATTGCTTTTATAACCGGCTATATCCCAAGAAAAGTGTAATAATGTAATTGCCTCTATTTCTTTTTCACTTCACTATTTTTCATTTTGGATTTAGACAGATAAGTAGATAGGTACATTTTGTACAACTTAACGTTATGTATACAACTAAATTACATACCAAGATGATTCGTAATTTTATTTAATATGGAAAGAACGAAAGAAGAACGTATATCTTCATATATTCTTCTATTTTCATGCTACTATGTGAAGGCACTACGTAACTGTTTCTTACTTTCTAGTTTTGATAACCCGGGGCTACTATTGCTTACAAAGATTTGACCTAAAATGGATATTTGTGATTATTCAAAGAAAACAATACGGAAGCTGAATGATCAAACTATATTAACTGATTAAACCTGTACCTCGAAGGGATCTCGACCTTACATGACACTGGAAATATGTGAGTAAATATCAATCTAAACTTAAATATAATAAACTTTAAATTTTATCTGCTAAGCGAGACGGGAAAAAATAATCGCCTTCTTCTGTTATTTACTTACGTAATTTTCTTTTTTTTATCCAAGATAAATAAAAATTCACCCATTCTATTTTATTTAAATTCAACCCGGGAACCTCATAACGACAACAAGATATTTCAATTGTACTTAAATGCTACGTTTATAATTAGCCATTTTTGTAAAGATACAAAAACGAAGAAAATGTTGTTGAAAATATTATATCAAAATTTATATAACTAAATAAGAGACATTTTTTTTAATTATTAACTATTAACATGAGAGCACTCCTGGGGAATTCTGCGTACAACTTCCGTGGTAATAAAAGACTGTATTAACATTCAGGGGGGCAAGACGATCCCCGCCCGAGGCCATCGGATTTAGCTCTCGTTGTGCTGCCCACAGAATTTCCACATGAGCAATTTCGCCAAGTAATATTAACTTTGTATTTATCTATTTCTTTCGATGACATTATATATTTAGAAGAAGCGAGAAAGGCGTCTCAGGGTGGCGTCAAATTAACAACTATAATTTAATCTACTGAGTTATGGCTGTCAGCATTTTTATATTTTATATTTATTTAGATGTAACAGAATAGAATTAGAAGGACTCGTAGGATTGTTTCAAGTCAATTAAAGTCGAGATTTTTAATTATATTATCAGTAACGTAAACCTGATAGCTACGATATACTTATCTCAATTTAAATGAGCTCGTAGCACTGCTACGGAAACGTAGCAAAGCTACGAAAACGTAGCAAGGCTACGAAACAGTCATATACAACTCAAGTAATATGACGCAAGCTGCACATTTAGTCTCATATTTATTTGGATTCAACATTTATTACGTTAATTGAAGAACTTATACTAATAAATGTCCTTGGGTGAAAATATTGAACAATTTTTTTTGTTGTTGTTAATTTCCTTGTATGTATAAGAAGTGGTTAAAGGCAATAAAATTAATGTTTAAATGATTTGTCGACAAACCCAAAGTGAGAAAATTTATTTTCACTTGAACTGTTATACTTAATATTTCATAAAATATGACTAACGGCAATCAAAGTGTAAAAATACCACGTTCATACAATTTTTTTTATAATAAATATTTCTGTACGAAATACATGGAATTCCAGTCAAGATTTTCTACATTTCTAAATTCAAATATTAGTTAAAATGTCTGGTATTCGGATTTCGCTTCAGACGGCAGCATCAAACTGGGCGGTCAATATTGACTGATAGCCGTTTCGTTTGCCGCCGCGGGCGAGTCTTAGCAGGGACTTTAAGCTTTGTAAGGGAATATGTTTGAGATGTACACAATTTTTTTTATGGCAGAACTGGCATACAAGCGAGCCGTTGATATTTAGTGACAACTACCCATAGACCTTAGAACCATAGACCATAGAAAGCAGAAATGTAATTTAAGTTTTCTTTTTAAATGCAGTTTTGTTTTTTCTTATCGAATATCCTCCTGAAAACTATGCTGTCGAGCGGGTATTACAAATATTAGTAATGGTTTCCTTTTTTAGGCTTTTATGCAGTTCTACTGTACCCTATTTATAAATAGGTTGAATTTTGTAAGAGATTCCACCACCTCAGCTTATGAACGTCCACTGCTTGACTTAGGCCTCCGACATTGAATGCATCATTGGGGGGGGGGGACATGTGCCATAACCGCCACGCTTGTCAGGCGGGTTGGCAATTGCAATATGTTCCACAGTTCTAAGAAAAGGACTCCGCTGCCTATCCTTCGTTGGTCTTTACATCCAGACTCAAGACAAACAGACATGTTCATGCACAAAAATGTTAGCCCTGTGTGGAAATAGTACCCGCGACATGCGGCGTGAAAGGTAAGTATCTTACCACAGCGCCAACCGGTCTTATAAGAGATTAGGAATAAACATTTAAAATGTAATTTGCAGTTTCTAAATATATATGAAAGAGCCATGTCAGTAACAGTAACGTCTGAGAGTCAAGCTGGAGTGTTCGACAAACAGTAGAGGACATACGTACAAACATCGATTTTCTGATACGACCACCGAACACACTTTTCAGATATAAAGTTTTATACAAAATGTTTAAACGTTTAGTCTCGTACAATACACATATCTAAATTTGAATGATTAAAATATAAACAATTTTTTTGTAATGCGGCTCTAAGAATGGTGGAAAAAATGAGGTTTTGAGACAGATTTATATAACTCGACTTGGTTACAAAACCTTGACACATTGGCATAATTACATACCGTCGAAAAACGTTATTAGTCCTAGTTATCTTAAGTAGCGCGATTTATACTTAGATCGCATTTTTCTTAATCTGAAAACAATTTTTTATAATTGAAGAATATCAGTAAAAAATAGTTTAATTTTCGATATAAGAAAACATTTATAAATTAAATTAAAAAATATTTGGGTATTTGGAAGTCTTTAAAATTACGTTGAAAATACTTCTTAACATTAATAGATAATAGCATACTATAGTATGGTCACGTTAAAAATTGCTTTTCTTCCAAGATTATATTAAGAAAAGTGCTCAAGGCACACTATGATTTTCATATAAAATTAATCGAGTATAAAAATATAAAGCATTTGTATTGGATTCACATTTTTATTTCACACATTATAACAGTCGTTGGGCGTGGAGCGGATTCCAAGTCCGGCTTTTATGATCGAGGGCGAAATCCGAACGTTTTATAGTAGTTTTATGGACGAAACGCGACGTCCGTCACTTCTACGTCTGAATTCACAGTCGTCAATGACTATAAACTCCTTTATGTTGGTAATGCTAATGAACTGCTATTTAACAAAGAGTAGAAAAATAATATTTTTTATTCTACAAGATCTCATTAATAGTTAGGATGCTACAAATATGATGGAAGTTGGCGTGTCGTAATAATTTTTCACTTACAATATCATATTTAGTAATTAAGAATCTGAAACTTAGAAAGTCGTTGAAAGTACTTTGTAAGAGTATCAAATATCCGTGTTAATACTAAAAACTATACTAGACATTTTGTTTCCTAATTTCTATTAGGACGTAATTTTCGACCGTCGCATTTACCTTCAATTGGTAAAAGTATTAATGCGTTGCAACATAAATATCATGGTGAAAGGAATGTGAAAACAGTTAACAGCTCCTGCGTCTGTCCTATTCTCCTGTTAGTCACGGTATACAAATGCCCTGCCCTCCTTTGAGTCTACAGGTAAATATACATAAATCGGACTAAAAAAGGAATGTTTAAACTTATATTTAAAAATGCAATAAACCGACAGGTAAATAAAGTAATCTACATATATTTTATATTTTACATCAAATATAAACTTCTATTCGATACGTTATGCATATTAAGCAATAAGAAGTCTGAATACTGTATCTTTAACGAAATTATATTTAACGTATTACCACTTTTTACTCCTAACTAAGTGTTTTATTACATCTAAAACATTTACAATATAAAACGAGAATAAAAGACAAGACTCATTAATACAGATGGTGAGAGCAAAGAATATGTACCTAAAATTGACTTAAAAAATTCTTTTGAGCAAATTTGTTCGTTAGTCTCTTTCCTATTTTTATTATAATTGTCGTCAAAGTTGGTTCTAGTACCAATGGTAATCTTAAAGGTAACTCAGGTGTCCGTTTGCATTCTGCCCGCATTCCACATTCAATTTCCTCGCAATGGTTCCACGTAAAGAGAACACGCGCCTCGTGCACGGGCAAACTTTATTAGCACTGCTTGTCCGGGCAAATTGTGTTTGTGTGTTTGTGATTGTTGTAATTTAAGGAGGTTTTTTTATATTTGATTAATTTGTACCCAGAAATGTATTTAAATTAAACAGAGAACATAGGTACTCCAAGAAATTAATTAAAATACAGCCAATGTCCATCCCAACATATAATTTTTGTACTTTTTTCAATTCAATAATTTTTTTTTTTTGTTTATTTTTATGTTTCTCTTTGTGTATACAAAAATTATTAGGCGTTTGCTTCATAAGAAATATTTTAGCCACTAAGCTCAGAGTCATATTTTGCAGTACAAGTATAAGAACTTTACTTTGGAAATAAAATATTCAGAGGTGTCATGTAAGTCTGTAAGATAAGGGATTCTCTTAAGAATCACATACGTTGTTTTCGATGTGCCAGCTTGCAAGGGTACGTAAAATGTTTTATGATCGTGTCGCATAGCGCCATCTAACGGCGGATATTGGAATCTGTGGCACTAAATCTGTGAGAACATCTAGGGCGACTTAAAACTAGATCTTTACGGCTTCTTAGCTTTAAAGTGAATAAAATTTAAACGATGTCGTTACACGGAAGGTAATTGTGGTATTGCTGATATAAAGTTTATTGACTACCTTCCATTCCGCGGTGTTTAATTAGATTTCTTTATTGATCTCTCGTTTTATTTCACTATTCGTTTAATGGTGTCATTACAGAAAGATTAGTTATTACAACAGTTGACTGGCAAACCATTAGGTGTTGCCTTTTTATGCTATAAGCTGTACTATTGATGGTAGAGAAAACGTAAAGAAAACAGCTGCTGCGTGAAAACGGTTGAAGCTGTACACGTAAATTATATTGTAACGAATTTAAATTTATCGTTTCTAATATATTGAGATTCGGCTTATTTTCTTAGGGTTATGTCTTTGGATTTGCAAACGCTGTACATAAAACATTTTCGTCAAACAAAGAATAATTTCTTAAAGGCTGAAATACAGACGTGTAAATATACTAAAACAGGCATCTTCTTTAAAAATAAAATCATAAAAAGATTTTCCGTTTTATAACTTTCATCTATTTTCGTCTCACTCTACTAACGAATGAATTCTTGATAAATTTAAGCTTTACTATTTTCTTATATAATAAATACGTATAACGTTTTTTGTAAACTTTTTCAAGAGTATGTTTTTTCCCAAGACTTTAAAGATCTTTAAAGAAGGTTTCTTTTTCCGTCAACGATAAATAAACACTTAAAATGGCAACTAACTTTTTTGTGTCAGCTTCAAATTTAGAACTGAAAGAGTCGTAATATAGATATTTGTAACATAATAAGGATATTGTGTATTAGGTTATTAGATTAAATATTTCACTGTGAATAATTTAATATAAAATTTGTTATAATTGTTTAATTTGTTACAATACTAATCCTGCTATGAAACAATTACCTATGTATCCCACTTAATCCAAATAGTAGTTACGTAACGGCTCTCTCGCAAGGATATTTTCTGAAAATATGAAACTCGGAGGCGGCGAGATATTTTATTGAGTCGATAAAAGGAAACGGCCCTTAATGGCATTGGCCGAATTATTTCGCTAAATGTTCGAACATGTGTCGCAGAAACTTAAGAGTTTCAGTAATATGTTACGTCCAAATGTTTTTACGCATTTTCTTCCTACATACATATTTACAAAAAATGTTCTTACTAGAATCTTCTACTACTAATTAACTGTTGTTTTAAAATGCACTAAACGCTTCTGATGTGGTATTGTAAAATAATTAATACTCTGCTTTATTTGGTAAAAAACAAAGTTAAAAAGTGAATAACTTAATTATTTTAATCACATTTATTTCCTGTCTTGCGTAAGTTAGAAATTTAGATATAGTTTACAAACTTCAGATATTAAAAATGACTCACAAAATCAGAAACGTATAAAATCCGTCGTCTGCGGTCAGCCTTTATAAAGTGGACTTTTATATCTAGGGTCCGCGAAACACAACCTCTCCCCGCAAAGTATACCTTCAAAGATATAAGGCTGCAAAATGTAACAACGTTAATCTGAATTTTTTTATTTATTAAACGATTAGTTACACACACAGGGACAAATTTAGTGGGACGCAAAAAGTTTTGGCTTACCCTGTTGACATTATCTTGAATTTAAAGCCATTGTCACAGCATTACTCTCTTTTAGTGTTGTATTTTCTTCGTCTATTCTTTATTTCTAAATTACAGAAGTGCAACGTCCTCTCTCAAGCTGCATTTTATTCGTTGTAGAGATTCATGTTCATTATAATTTTTTTTACTGTGACTATATTTTTTATCAATATTGCTTATTCTGTAATTACATATAAATATTAAAATGAACTGTTTTTACTGATTGTATACCATATAATTAATATATAGGGGCCTTCAAGAATAGAGCGTACTTTTTCCTTAAAGGCCAGCAACGCATCTGCAGCTCCTCTGGTGTTACGAATGTATATAGACGTCGGTTCACTTAATGCTAAGCGACCCACTGCTCGTTTGCCCCATTATTCTATAAAAAAACCCTGACGTTTCGAGCGTTTTGTAGCACTTTCGTTATAGGTGGGACTGAGTTGTTTGACACCGGGACGTCACGCATTAAACGTCATATCATTATACTGGATAAAATCCGTTAAAATTAGTCCAGTTTCAAAGTATAATACTCGCGTAAATATAAGAAATCATTACATACATCATTTAACCTACAGAGTGTATTTCTTTGCATTCTAAAAACAATATTTTTTTTATACAAGATGGTGGTAAACGAGCAAGCGGTCACCTGAGTGACCGCAATCCATAGCCATCTGCAACAAGCATTTGCGAGTTGCAGGTGCGTTGACCTTTAATAGACAGAAAAATTGACATTTCCTTCTCCTATCCATCGCCTTCTCCGTTAAATCCTCTTTCCCTTTCCATTATTTTCTTATTAGAAATGGGTGGGAAGGGGAAGAGGACTAAAATCAGACTTCCGGCACCTCACTTATCAGAAGAAACGCAGAAAGCTTTTACTTTACGCCTGTCTTCTGTGAGGTCATGGTATTTCACCGGCAGGCCATTCGTGTAATGGATATTTTTGTTGCGGACTTTACCACTGTAAAATATTAACAAGTTAAGTTTTTGCCGTAACACAAATAGAAATGTCTCTTCTAGTATTCGATTCTCTTAGTTCCGTCCCCCTCGGAGATTGAATAAGGCTGAAGTGAAGTCGAATCCGGATTTATGAGGATTCCCGCCGACGCCGCACTTCTCCGATTGCCAGTTTATTTTGTGTCAAAGTGCGTGTGATGGCGAATTGTCGGGAAACTCTCAATAAATTAATCGCTTCTTGTTTGAATTAAAAAGAAATAGAATACATTACTTATAGTTTGTATTAAGACATACGATCTAGATTTAAAATTCATCCATATGTATTTTTTCTTCAATAACATATTTATTAGTAGCGCAAATTGATTGACCTCTATCCTTTTCGTGTCCAAATAAATGGCAGTATAATATAATATAATTATTTGAATAAAATTAATCTCTATCCAATAAAGGGTAGGCAACGCCTATGAAACTCATTAGCTAATTGCGGATGCCACTGACGGGTTGTAATAACTTGATATCGGATTAACCGCTTGCTCGTTTGACACCATCTTCAATAAAAAAATACGAAATTAAATTTTATAATCTTTGATGGCTCCCCTGGGTTACGTTGTGAGTGCTTATTTTTATAGTAAAAAAATTATTGCGTCTTTTTTATTATAAAAAAAATATGTTTTATTTTAATAAACGAAAACAAATGTTACGGGCGTGCCTTCCAATCTCTGTCCGCGTCGGAAGGCGACAGTTCGACGAACGACAGCTTGCGCGGACATTTTATGGACTTCATAAAATAAACGTCGGTTATTACTTATGGCTGCACCTTCCACGTGTCTTTAATGCATGTTAGACACCTTTATATTTCATTTGAAATACAATTAACTTGCTTCAAAGTTATTTTTTATGTACTTATAAAAGGTTGTAGAGCGCGGATATTTTTTCTCGTAGAAGACAAAAATGTATTAGTTTTATGAGACAAAAATTTGATTGCAATCATAAAAAAATCTGCCGCTAAATATTCAGGGAGCGATAAATTTTACAGTAGAAAACTTTTCAGCCAACTTCATGCAAGTCAATAAAAATATTGTAATATGAAGGCGAAAGGAAAACGTCATCGTTGTCAAAAGGCATATTCGTCGCTCCCGGCCCCCGCCTCAAGGCGCGTTATCTAATCTCCCAATACATAGAGAAGGGTACTCGTCATCTCGAAGAAATTTTTTTTATCTCTCCCCAACGATCCACTCGACAAAGGATCGGCCATTTTTCCGGTAATTTCAGACTAGAGAGAGGGCATTACGTGAAGTTATGTGTGTGATTGTATAATACATTTTACGATCGCATAACTGTGAAATAAAATAAAGGGTGCGACTTTTACAGTCCATTTTGTAAATTAAAATGTTTAATGCCACCGACGGACTGTACTGATTTTTACGTACAGAATAAATATTGATAAGTAAATTTGAGTATGCTATGCGCTACAACAATGACGTTCCAAATTCTTTATTTCAAGTAGCATTTTCCTATTGATAATGGAAAAATGTTAGGCTTCAAAGATGATGCTATGGTCCAATTTCGAATGGGAGAATTGTGTACTATGCGTAAAAATGGATAGGTAAAAAAATCTCAATGATTATAGTAGTTGTTGTTTTTCTAAAAGTGCTTTGAAAGACCCGAGACTGTATTTTGAAAAAATAAACTCAGCTTCTATTATCTATACACATAATTACCTTTAATTATTTCAATTACTTTGTGAATAAACAGATGTTTTTATTTTTTTACTTTCTATTAAAATCTTTTTGGCTTTATATTTATTCTATCTATAATATTATTTGGTTTACAAAATTATATACGGAAGAGTATATACGTAATTTGGAACTAAATCGAGTGATAAAAATAAGGGCTCGTCCGGGATTTGAACCCGGGACCTCTCACACCCGAAGCGAGAATCATACC
>DWLR01000235.1:0-30453 GCA_018246295.1 Papilio alexanor hazarajatica
TTTTCGATGCGTTCGTTCCCAAACGTTTGCCATCATACAAAGTTATTATATTATATTAAATTAATTAAATATTGAAGATATGTAGTGACATAAAATCTGTATGGTGACAAAATATATAAATAAAATCATATATTCAATTAGCGGTCCACCTAAGTCCTGGAACCAGCTCAGGGGGGGTCATGACCCCCATGACCCCCCCCTGGAGCCGCCGTTGAATGGATAGCAAATCGAAATAGTTCCGCTGTCGCCTATAAGCGAGGCCAAACATGTTTGGTTCGTAAACAGGCAGTGTGGGAGCGGGACAAACGACCGGCGAGGTTATGAATGTGTGAGAGTTGGGTAACTATTAAATTGAAATTTAGTATGACCTTTGAGCCCGCCGCCTCGCCGTCGAGATTCATAAAGATTTTAGAGAGAAAATTGGACGTTATGTTTGTGAGTGGTGGTGCGCTTGATGCAAGCAAGCTAATGGCAGTTCGATAACTTCTGTAGTTATTTTGTATGTTGTAATATCACACACGTACTATGTTATTTGTCAGTTTGTATGGAAGTTAATAAGCAGGCGGTCGCTTCAAACTAGAGAAAATTGAAAACTTAATGGACCCAATTCTTTTGCGTAAAATCACTATCTTATCTTTAACATATTATCATATATACATTTATTAGAAATAATATAAACTTTTTAGTAAATAGTTATGAACTGTCAAATACATTTTTAAGTGTAAAACAGCTTTACATAATATGGAACCAGCATCAGACTGCGTAAAAGAGTTGGCTTAATCAAAGAACGGCCACGACCTAACAGAATAAAGGCGTGAAGCATTTATAGCGAACAATTAAAATCATATGGGCCGCTTATTAGATTTTCTCTAATAAAAAATATAATAGACAATTTAGCTTACTTAATTTTGCTTAAATTTTTTGAATACAGTGTAAATTTAATTTAATTATTAGGATAGCATTACGTTAAAACGCATACTCGGGCACAAAAATTCATCTATTATTTTAGTTTGGTTGTTTTGACGATCGGTGATTTCTGTTTCAGTACACCTTTACATAAAAAAGGTTTATCCATATCAATTCATTACTTTGCTGAAGATAATTAAAACTGCAACTTGCGTTAAATTGCTCGTAAATGTCGTATACTGAACTTTTGAGCAGGTACACTATAATTACTTTTGCAACGGGAGTAAGTCTGTCCTTCGGTGTTACGAAAATAATCATTGCAGTACAATGAAGTGAATTCCATTGCCTGAAGTTTGATTTATTACGCCTTTCAATTTGATTTATTTATTGATTTTATAATAGTACGCTTGCTTTTGTAGATGTATCGGAGTACGGTTGTGCAAATCTATAGAATTGCTTTGGTCGTTCTTAATTGACTCTGTAATTACGCTTCGATACTAGTATAAATATAATTTAAGTGTACCTAGTGTATTTTATGTTTCGTTTAAGCTGTCGTTTATTTTTATAAAACGAATAAAAAAAAGTATGAGAAACCCTAGCCGTATCACTGAGTAGATAAACAGAAACATTTCAGCATACCAGATTTTGTATAAGGCGAATCTTTTTTTTAATAGAATAAGGGTTCGCTTAACATTACGTGAAACGACGCCCATGGACATCCGCAACACCAGAGGAACTGCAGATGCGTTTCCGGCATTTAAGGAAAAGTACACTCTCTTCTTGAAGGCCCGCTTAGTCGTATTGGTTTGGAAATACCGCTGGGGACAGATCATTCCACAACGCGGCTTTGCGAGGCAGGAAGTTCCGGGAAAACTGCACGGTTGTAGAATGCCAACCACCAAGGTGGCGGAGATGTTAATTGTTAGCACTCGTCTAAAACTTGATACTTGTAGTTGTGAAAAAGGATAACCCAGTAATAAATTTATGAGCCTTAATTGACTCAATTATTGGCTAAAAAATCGGTAATGTTTTAAGTGAATCGATCATCTAACAACATTTTGCAGTCTTGTAGAGCATTCTACAAAAGCTGAGTTTTACAGTCAATAGTTATTGCGCATGACCAGAAAATAATGGTTACTTATAGAAAGTTTGTAGGAGCAATTCCTTAAAAACATATCAGTTAATAAAATATCAAATATCAAAAAATCTAATAAATATCTAAAAATTACGAATTAAATTTTGCAAAACTAAGCCCGGGTAACTGTCAGGATAAGAGTCAACCGGTCTTCATCATTAACATATAACAAGATATTTTCAATACAATTTTCACATAACACGTACTTGTTGAAGGACTTAAATCATCACAATTTTTAATATTTATATTCCGTCTCATAAATTAATAATTGAACAGGTTGAAACAGTGGGAGTTTTGTTCGATATTAAATCAAGGAACAAGCATAATTCATACAAGTTCTACTTATAAATTCTAAACAACTAAATAGATTATTAAAATCAATACGCTACATGTAAATCAAACGTCAAGTATGATTTATTTTTTATCTGTAAAAGGATTTTAATGTACATCAATGTTCGATATAAATAAAACATAACCAGTAATATTAATCATTTTAAAAGAATGGTTAATCTTTAAATGTCTCATCTAAATTTACGAATTCAAATTATTAATGAACTTACTGTAATTACTAATTCTGCGTTATATCATACATACTGTTCATGTGGTGTGATCATGAATAACTACCAATTACAATGTAACGAAATAACGACGTAACGTAAAAATAAGTAAATTAATATATTGTACACTTGATTCAATGTCAATTTAAATGTTATGTTTAATTTATATTTAAACGATTATAGTGCATAAATTTATGTGTACCGTAAAAAAAAGCCGTTCGATAATCTTGAAAAATAAAAAAAACAAAGCTATCGAATTTTAAAATCTTAGATATGCAAATATTAACTTCACACGATAAAAAAAGATCTAATATTCATGAATTAGTAAGCACGCCCGCCAAACTGTCACTGTAAAACAAAAGAACGTGAAATGCCAATCAGGGATCGAAAAGAAGAAGTTAATCCACTTAGAGAATACTGTATACGACAGGTATAAAGTCGAACGTCTAGGTTGATACGTTACAAATATATTCTAGACTTTTATTTTGTAGCGCGTAACAATATGTTAATAGATGCTATTCCCAAGGCGAACGAGCACATGCCAATTTAGTATTGACTTTGTCGAGGCGTTAAACACGAAAGTGTTGAAAGATATGCAATACATTACTATTGTTTACACTTGATTTTTTTATTATAGTCTCATGTGTGAAGTTAATTAGGATGGTTCTTATGACGATAGTATCATTTACATCATTAAATATAAAAGAAACTCATTATGAAATGATAAGATCTTTCTCAGCCTAAACAAGAGCAGTGTTAAGAATAACGATTATGACGAAACATTGATTATTAAACATAAAAATATAGGAGTTATACCAAAAATACTTGCATTAAAAATTACAATAAGTTTCTCAGAAAAACATATATACCACCTTTTCGATTGCCATCGTTTAATCATTCCGTTTAATACACTGAATTTGCAATTTGCCTACGTTTTTAAATATGTTGTTAATTTTATTTCACATAGATTTTATTTTCTAGTACATAAATTATAAAAAATATTAAGAAGAATAAATCTATTACCATAATGACAGCAAAAAAAGCAAATTGATTTGAATGCCCGTATTATTTAACAGGTTTGTGACATAACTGTGAACTGGGATTACACATACCGACGGATCGGCGGCCGAATTTCGACACAAACGTCAATGATTAGCGACACTGAGCGACACCCACGGATCCGTCACTAAATTAGTTGACAGTTTAAAATTACGTCCAAAAAAAACTAGATTAATATATTAATATTTTATATAAAGCATTATCAGCAATAGCAATTTGATTGGGTGGTAATTTTTTTTATTTTTACCACACAATCGGAATAAATTCAAATGAGTATGTTATACATAAAATTATGGACAAAAATCTATCAATATATTCTGACTAAGAAATATTACCCGTAATTGTGACTTACGGCAGGGCTTATCAAATCAAAATAGCTAACTAAATATTCAACACACTGCCAGACGAGTTAAAGAATTGTAATAGTATTAATATTTTCAAAAGTAAACTCAAATCACATATTAGTGACGAACTGTCATAATCTCATCCCAATTATTACTTATCACGTTACAATGAGAGTAATGTAAATGCAGTATATGGGCTTGCAGATGAATACGTAATGTACATTAATAATGTTAACAAATTTTGTTCACTTTGTAATTCCTGCCATTTTAGATTTTTTAATAATTATGTTAATGTTTGGTTTATATCATTGGTGTATTTTGTGTGCATTACGTATTTACCCGCAAGCCCATATTATTTACATTATTCTGATTGTAAGCGAAACAAAGTTTCTTATGAGAAATATAAAGATCTTTAAAACCTAAAGACTCTCGACAGACTCGACCTAGTTCTCCCGTGTTATTACACCCTTTTCGCTTAGCGTGATATTCTGCTCGGCTCCTAAGCGTAATTATGTGGTGTTATATATTATAACCTTTTTTAATTGTGGTGCTAATTACAAAAATAGTTTTTAAAAATCTATTACGTTGTCCCTGAGATGAACGTGTTCAAACAAACACTTTACAGCTTTATTGTATAAAAATAAAGATTACAACTTTATAATGTATGCCGAATGGATACTCTACTACGAATTACTAATAGAAAATTATGTTTTTTTTTGCTTCTATATTTACGGTTAACATATTTCTACTTCCCTTATATTTAACTAACTACGATTTCAAGTTTCAATATTTATTAGCCGTACTATACATGTTAAAATATAATTATACTATCAATTCACATCTAACTTAATTATTTGGTTGCGCTGTAAAAATAATTTAAGGCTTAATGTGTGGACATCCGCTTGAGATTCTAATACCTTAAAAACCGCACCAAACAAGCATTAATTACGTTAACGGTGGGATAAGATAATTTTATTTGATTATAATCCCATTGAGAGCAATAATCGCTCGATTCCCATCCGATATCGCACTTGTCGTATTTGAATGGTATACACAGTGAGCCATTAGTGCTATCTCATTATTCAGTACTAGGCATAAATCGCGCTAATGCCCCCATATCTTATAAATCTCAGGGTAGCTGCTTAATTAGAATGAGCAGGGCCGCGCTCGCCGGCGACGCGTCAAGGAAACACTCGCGTGATTTCATGGATATGGTAATTAAAAATTCTTGTAGTTTTGAGATGTGTATTTAAGAATTAAAGTTTAGTTTTATTGAACAATTAAATCTTACCTTATTAATTATATTTATATTACTTCATTGCTGTAGTATAGTGAAGCAGATATATTCATCAGCTGTCACATTTTTAGCTTTAGCTTTTTAAGCTTTAGCTTTAGTTATGACAGATGAAAATCTACATCAATATTTAATATTAAGCCCTATTGAGGGACACTATATCTATACTAATATTTGTATTATGTTGAATAGGCACCTATTCAATGTACATAACTACATAATGAGCAAGCGGATCCAAAGCCGACAATTAACAATTTTTGAATGGAAATCAACCATAAAATTCGCAAGATCACAGCAGATTAGTATTCCAACTACTTTGTTACCGATACAAAATAAAAAAACCGCAATTAACTACAGATAAATTTTCCCTACAATAATTTTAATATTTTGTTGCAACAATATTTGCCTGGTCGTGAAACACAGACGGCAAATAAATAATGTATGTTACCACATACGTAGGCTCACTTGGCCTCCGCTGCATACAATGATGCATTACAGTGCGGATGAGAGACGACGAGCATCCAGCGTATGTGATATATTTAATACATATAAACTCATATAAGATCTAAGCAACTATGAATATAGGAACTTAATTTAAAATGTTAATTTTTTGGGCGACTGACAGAACAGTAATGTTTTCTTGGGTGTTTGTATGTTCGTTCCATTGTGACCTGTGGCCTAAACGGCTTGACCGATTTTATATAGTGTGGCGTCATTCGAATCATATTCATCCCCGGAGTGTCAGTCAGTGAAGGTTATTCGTTTTTAAAATAATCATTGCTTATTAATATAATAAGTAATAAAGCTAAAATGAGTCAATCAATCAGATAATGTTATTTTTTGATGTAGCAAAAACTCAGATGTATATTACAAATGGTTGGGCTTTAATGAAATAAAAGCGCTCCAGAAAATTTAGCAGAAGTATTTTTTATCGACATTGAAAATTTTCAAAATAAGGAGAAAATTTCGAGAATGGTGCCTCCCCAAGGATCGTCATATTACTCCATAACGAAATGGCAGTACTAAGCGTAATTAATAATAAGTAAAAATAAATACCAAGTTCAAATAGTTTAAAATCTCATCATCAGATGGCACGAAGTGGCAGATCTTTTAAATAATACCTGATAATGTTTATAATTTATAATCTCATCTTCATTAAACAGCTTGTTTACAATTAACAAGGGCCTGCTCGCTGACAAGAAAACCACTTAGGCATAATGAAACTAATTATACACCGCCCACTTAGCAAAGTTTACACTGACTGTACTTGACGACGATGACAAAGCTCTCGTTGCTGTGTTATAAATATTTTTTGCAATGCTTAGACAGCTTGAATAATATTTGCAGTTGAATACCTACTTTTATGAATAAATTTACAACGTCTGTGTAAAATGCACAGGTGAATGATTATTATTTAACCAAGAGGTACAGTTGAAAAGAAAAGTTTATTTTATAATATTTAGTATTTTGAAAATCTCATAAATAAATGTATAAATTCTATGATCAATTCTAATGCATCGTTAACCAAAATGTCCTCTTGTGAAAACAAAACTAGATCGTTAGTTGAGGACAAAACTATTAGTAATATTTTCTAACGCGACTAGAATATATTTTAATACACTGTTATATAACTTTCACATTATAAACGTTACTTTTGCCGTCAAGTTTCTCTTTCCTGTTGTGAGATCACTAAATAATCAATTACACCGACACGTTCTATTTCCCCGGCACTTTCACAGTTACGGTGCTAGCAGCTAACATTAGCAATAACTTTAAACGAGGTGCGTAGGGATCTAGAGATTCGAAATCGAAGAGTTGTTTTCTATTGAGAGAAACAGCTTTGAAGATTTATATTTATCAGATAGTTAAACTTAAAATGAACAATAGGAATATTACTTTTCCGAATTATAGTAGCAATTTTATATGATTATTTATTACAATTCGAATAAGATAGGTACTGGAAATAAAATTTACATCGTCACTAAATGTGAACAAAAAAAGAAACGACAGTTTTCGACCGTCGTAGAGCTTGCAACAACAACATCTGTTGCACGAATGGCACGCTCCACCGGTGAAATACCACGACTTTGCAGAAGACAGGCGTGAAGTAGAGATATTCTGCGTTTCATCTGATAAGTGAGGTGGGGGAGGCCTAATTTGAGTCCTCTTCTCTTTCCCACCCTTTTCTATAAGGAAAAGATGGGAAGGGAAAGAGGACTTGGCGGGGAAGGGGATGGAAAATGGAAAGGAAATGTCCATCCATTCCTTCCTCTGTCTATTAAAGGTAGGCAACGCACCCGCAAGTCGCAAATGTTTGTTGCAGATATCTATGGGTAGCAGTCACTTAGGTGACTGCTTGCTCGTTTGCCACCGTATCGTATAAAAAAAACGAAACCACCGGTATCGATTAATCTTTTTCGTTTGTTTTTACTAAGACTGTGTTTTATTTTAGATTACTTTTTAGTAGTATGAAGTTCACTATTTATAGATAGATGTTATTCTACATTAGCGAAACTAATAATCTGAAACAATGCACAAGTACAAACAAAATAAAATTTGTATGCACCAATTAGATTACGTATAACCATTTATAACAGCGAGTATATTTTGTCAATAAAATACTTTAAATTAAACGCTATCGAATTACGCGTGCGACAGTACATTCGAATTCACAAGTCAGGCCGCGGGCGACGGGCGGTAAGTGCGAAGCGGCTACTGTCCGAATGTAGGGCAACACTGACCAATAAAATATCGATATTAAATCGATATCGAGCTATCGCTACATAAAATTTTTCAATTTTTATCGACATTATTGTAATCTGAATTTATTTAATTGTTCATATGATATTCTTTATTAGATGTAAAATACGTTTACTCTTTTTTATTTATTTGTATAAAAGTGAACGGAAAGCACCGGTGATAGGTCACTGGTATTTTATTTATATATTATTAATAAATAAAACAGTAATTCCAACAATTTTAAGTTATTAAAAAATAACTAATAAGCAATTTATAAAACCAGTTGTCCTACATCCTAAAATAATTTTACTTTTTGATTATTCAATAAAAATTTTACCGTTTTCTGTCAATCAATCAGTTAAGGTAAATTCTATCAAATTAAATGTCAACTATGAACACAATTTATTAATTATGAGTGTAATCGAAATTGTAATAATTTGGATTCAAAACTTGATTAAGATAAAGTAAACCATATAAACTAAGGATATCTTAGATGCGTATCGAAATACAATCTAACGGTTAACTGATAAACCTAATAATATGGAAACAAATTAATGTTTCATACGCCATAAATACGCTGTCAGAATGAACGATATGTCCTACATACGCCTGCGCCGCCCTAGAAACCCGGCTGTTGGCAGCCCTTGGCTAGTACAGTTAGGCTTGTACGTTGTCAAAAGTCTAGAATACATTGATAATTAATTATGGTAAATCATCGCTTTACGAAATTCGATTACAAATAATCAATCTATGTATAAAAATTATAAAACGGTAGAAAAAGTTTGCCTGAGGAAATATAAATATAGCTTTTATTTTTATTTTACGAAATAATTTACAATGTTTTTGAAGTTATGCTTCTTAAGGCGCTTTGGAGAAGAAAAGTTGTGAGTTGAATGTTTGATGAAATAAAATGCGTGCATCATATACCGAGTTAGAAATTTCACAGGATGAACGTAGCTGCGAATGTGAGTAAATTACATTATAATATTAGAGTACATATTTTTATAGAATAAGGGAGGCAAACGAGCAGCGTGTCGCTTAACATTAAGTGAACCGACGCCCATGGACATCCGCAACACCAGAGGAACTGCAGATGCGTTGCCGACCTTTAAGAAAGAAGTACTCTCTTCTTGAAGGCCTCTAAGTCGTATCGGTTTGAAAATACCGCTGGGGACAGATCATTCCACAAAGCGGCTGTGCGAGGCAGGAAGTTCCGTGAAAACCATCTAATGTCTCTTCTAAGAGGCTAGGCAAGGTATGAGACCGATGTATGTTAATGACATTTTCACTCTTGTCGAGCTACGAAGAAAACTTTAACAATTGTTTGTGTTGACAACAAAATCTGTTGCACAAATAGTCCGCTCGACCGGTGAAATACCACGACCTCACATAAGAAAGGCGTGAAGTAGAAGTATTCTGCGTTTTGTCTGAGGAGTGAGATACCGGAGGCCTAATTTTTGTCCTCTTCTCTTTTGATAAAGAAAGGGAAAGAATTTTGCGGGAAAGGGAATGAATAGCAGAAGGAAATATCCATTTTTACTATCTATTAAAGGTAAGCAACGCATTTCCTACCCGCAAATGCTTGATGCCAAAGTTTATGGGTAGCGGTCACTTAGGTGTCGGCTTGCTCGTTCGCCACCTCCTTGTATAAAAACGATTGTTTATGACTATTCATGATGAATGGATGAATGTTGCAGAAATGTACATATAATATCAACGTTGTAATTACGTCTCAAGGTTTGGTACCGTTGTTGTAACTGAAATATAAGTACCTACGTATATTCGCAATTTATAATAATATATTAATGCGCTATGACATATTATAGCGTAATGTTGGAATTAAAATAATCTAGTTATAGTATGTGGTTATACGAGTATTTTGATGTAATTTATTTCTTACAAGTTTTATCGTTGTTTTACCTTTATGTTACTTTTAATGGTAGTAAGATAATATCTTCAATACGCCAAATGGAGGCAATTTTATAATTAACATGTAATTAATATATTAATGTTTAAATAGCTTAAGTACGGTAAAATTTAAAAGGCAAGATAGCAGTAAAAGTCATATAATGTGAATCTAAGGAAATTGCTCGAATTAAATGTATTTAGTGTAATTAGACGGTCATTATAATTTCCTTTTAAAACCAGAGAAGGCATATAATTTTTGACTTTACTTTGATTATGTATAAAGAGACGAGAAAATGGAATAAAGACCACCAGTAGATGGTACGTTTCTGTTAATTTTATGCTTCAAAAATTATCTACTTGGTCGTTATTGCTCGAGTTGCATTACACCGAGTTCTCATTTTTCCTTACAACCATTCGCAAAATCTATAAAAGGGACACTGACGAAAATTCTAGTGTTTCTATGATTATGAGAAACCAAGGACACGTCCAAGGCTACTTACTCGTGCACCAAGTCTAGGTTCATTCTATTAACCGGTAAGTTAAGCTTTCTCATTTGTTTAATTGCAATCCCTCAGGATTTTAATTTATACCCCATAAGTTTAATTGCAATCCTAGTTAGTTTTATGCGTATAAATAAAGAAAAGGTTTGAACTTCTTTTTAAAGACCGAAAAATGTTTCCACTTAGTTACAGGTAGGAGTAAAGGTTATAAATTGATCAATAATTTTGGAACAAGTTGCCAGTGTTAGTGTTTCCGTCCAATTATGTCGTGGGTACATTCAAGAGTGAATAGGCTGTTACTAAACTTGTGTGCACTTTTGTTTGACTACATCACCACTTAACATCAGGTGGAATCGTGGCCATACACTGGTTTATTCGTTATAAAAAAGATGTCAAACTGTCAGACTTAGAAACCAAATAAAATTCCTAATGACATATCAATAGATTATATTTATAAAAATATGTTTAGGAAATAATAACAATCGTTTCTGTAATCGTCGTAAAAACGTCTAGTAGAAGTGATCAGATAACAAACTTTTTTTTCTCTGACTGCCTAATTTAAATTATGCAATGAGAGATTATTTTGAACACAATTGACGGTCGAATACCGTAGACATCTGCATTAATTCCGTGCGTGTATTCAAACCCTAGCAAATTCTTACTACATTCCTACCAATGTTACGCTCTTCGTATAAATCCGATTTATCAAACGAAAGAACCAGTCCGTTGACGACTTCATTTCGAACCTTCTTACGAAGTCAAATACTTTACATAGAAACAAGGTGAAATTGAAAATTTAAAACATTCCCGATATGGCGAAGCTAACTTGAGCACAGTTGTACATAGATCGACTTAGTATTGAATAATTTTTCAACAAAAACATAAAACATACTATGAGACAACGTGCATTTCTTTGTTTTCTACTGTCATACTGACGTTTTTCTTATTGTTTATTATAACACGTTATCCTTTTAGACGGAATGTATCAATATGAGATATATAGATAATCTTTTAAAACCGTGGACAAGCGCCACATGATCTGTCTCTTTGACTTTACTATCAGTAAACCATGAGACCCAAACAGGGCTTGTCTTAAATCTACCATTTTGACAATTTTCAATATATCTTCGGAAGCCAAGGTTCAATGCTATTTAAAATTGAATGGAACTGACTTGCGAAATTCGCCTATCCAACAAAAAAAAAATTAAATCGGTTCATAAATGTTGAACTTCTGAGGTAACAAACGTAAAAAAAACATAACACCAATCCTCCTTCTTAACACTTCAAATTATACACTTCAAAGCGGGCAGAGTTGATAAAATTAATCTAAGTCTATTATACATATATGGACCAGATTTGCGTTAAGTTTTATGCTTGTTAAGGAAAATGGAAGTCGACTATCACTTTTATCTAACAGTGAAACTTAATGTGAATCATTCACAGCAATCAATAATCAATGCAACTAATGATTCCGTAGAATGTTAAGTGCATAGATGTTACAATGAACATGAAGTTATTAGTTATAATTGATTTTTTTCCATTGTATACTTCCATTTCATTTGAGTGGAAACTAAAGCAACTGAAACCAATTCATAATAGTTTCGTCTTAAACTTGTAGTTCATAATATTGAGATAAGTTCCGTCGACTCTAACAAGCATCGAGCTCATTCAACATTCTAAGTGACGTTTGGGAAGTCAAAATAAATCCGCTTGAGACCTCGACGAGGCTCGAGCCCTTCAAAAGGTACCGACGATCTAACCCAGTCACAGTCAGAGCAGTCGCAGAATTAGATACCCAGCTCACGTCCACATTATTTAGTTAGACACGGCAAAAAAGGCCTCCGTGCGGATCATTAGTGACCGAAACCAGTACTCAACGGACAGATACGTCTTATTCAACGGCGAACGAATAAATAAAACGCGCCAGCTAGTGAAATATTAGATGCAAACTAACAGAGGGAAAAATGTCGCGCAGCATTTACATATAAATATAGCGATGGCAGAACATGTGCGACTTGAGGGCCGGTATAAGAGAACTGGCACAAATGTTTGTTTTTTTTTTTTTGAAATAGATAGAGAAAACATACAATTGCAACTACATATATTGCCAATATTTTGTGTAGAAGGAAATCTAGAATAGAAGGGAAATTACCCATATTTACCACAAGCTGGTGTTATTGCGTTATTATACTATTTTATGCCTGTCTGTATGTAATTTTCTCGATATCACATGTTTAGCTTTATTATCACATTCATATAGTAAGCGTTTTTTTATTGATTTAACATTCCATTGGTCAAAATCGTAGATGTTTTTGAAATTTCAAATCGTGGCGCTATCCTTTATGCTAAGGAATTTGCTAATAATGCAGTGAGAGGATGATGATGATGATGCTTATATTTTATGCTATTAGGGACATTGCTCAGTGAATTGCTTAAGTTGCAATGGGCAAGATATATTGATATTGCACGTGCTTGAATGTACGCATTTGGGTAAATTGATTAATTTAGTATTGATTGTTATATACTCTAGGTTGCGTTGTATTTATATTTATTTATGTAATATGTTAATAAACAAATTATCTTTAGTTTATTTTGGTTAATTCGTTTACAATAAAGATTTTCGATATTATTAAAAACTATTATAAATTAATATAGAATACGTATAAACTGAATTTAACTACTTTAATAAAAAAAACAGAAATGCACTACCACAGACGACCCTTAACATTGTAGAGGAATCCCATCTTCGAAAGCCTTTTACTGCTTTCGAACTGAAATTAGTATATTTACATATAAAGGGCAATTTGTAAAGTTTGAAAGTCGTAAGCAAAAAGGAGTCGGAATATTGTTACTTTGTGTAAAAGGTATTGGGATGCTCCATCGATTTTTGTTCTATTTATTCCTCCGAGGTTTATATACTTATTCAAATTACTTATGTTTAAATGGACATAGTCCTATGTCTAAAGCAGTGCACTGATATGTGTAGAGGCTGATGATGATGAAGATGATGATGATAATGACGATTTTTTATGATTTTTAATAAAACAGTTTATCTTATCTAAGGTAGATTAGAAAAGTTTTCAATCGGGCTTCAATTTCCAATGACAATTATGTACTAGAAATCAACGGTGTTCTCAATATGGTTATGGTTATTTTGATATATTGTGCTTGATTTCAGTTTATAAATTAAGCTTTCGTGAAATAATAATTTAAGAGGTACACTAGTTATTTCCAAAGTTATCTAGGGATCCTTCTAACGAAATGCACATTGCTAACAGTATATAATTTCCTAGCGCAGAAACAGTGTTAGTTCTGAAATTCGAAGCTAGGTCTATCAAACACTAGGTCATCTTAAAGCCCTCGCGTGTCTAACGACTTAGCGGACTTCTAATCAAGCAGTTAAATCGCAATTGTACAAACGAGAACCCTAAGCGTGTTGCCATCAAATAAATCAATGCTCGCCATAAACTTACCATATTCTCTACGTATACTAATGTTTGTAGGATCTCTGTGGCAGGGAAAGTTTAAGGTTTAATGGCTTGCGTTAATCATAATGTTCTTATCATTAAAAGATAAATCGAAATAACGTATTAGATGATTTTGAGACTTTTAAGATTTAGACTATTAAGATCGCGTTTTATTTAGGGATCGCTCGAACTTTACAAGGCTCAATTTTTTTCCCATTCCACCATTATTAGCTTGCATAAATGATGTAACTAATTTCTTTTTTTACACACATATATGCAAGGAATACAGTACATTTATTGTAATTTACTAGAAATAACACAAGCGAACACTCTCACAGGGCGTACGTGACGAAGTGATCGCAGTCAAGATGTCGGATGGCCGGAGGTGAAGTAATTAATACTCATTTAGTTTTGTAGCAACAAGCTTAGCTACAAACCGTTTCCTTACGTTTCGTTTTAAATAGTCATCGTGTAATAATATTAATCGATGCCCATTATTCTATGGCGTAGAAAGCGGGCCTCGGACGGCGGTCAGCTATGGCGTTAATGACGCCACTGGACTGAGGTTTGAGATAATTACAATGGAGGGGGCAGTTAAATTTTGACTTGTTCGCTTTTTAAGAACTCCTAAATTATGTCAGATTACACTGGGGGTCATAGTTCCCATTTAAATCTTAGCCATTATTACTTTTATAGACACTGTCTCAGCATAACACATATATGTTTATTCGATAAATATGTAAAGTATCTAGCGTATAATATTTTACCAACAGCCGGTGTTTGAATAGAAAAGGGTAAGGTACATCATAGGCTGTTCGTTGGTTAGCTATAGATTAAGAATATTATAATCAATTTAGAATATTATATGTAAACAGAGAATAGTCAGAGGATATGAACCACTATCTCCACCCTTCTTGACTCCTGCTGCGACTTTTTTTCATTGATCGATAGTGCACCCTTATATCCTTTGGTTTTACAAGTTCAACTTCTAATCACATATATTCTTTATTAGGAAACTTATTTTATTTAATTAAAAAGTATAAACATATCCACCAACACCATTACAGAGCTCCATTATGATGATCAATCGTTAGAAAACCATCAAGCCAAGGGCCCAATTAAAAGGTCGAGGGAAGATGGATAGTAAATAATAACATTCGAATGCATTATGACCGATATGTTTCTATGGCTTATCGGAAAAAATTCGAAGCGAAAACCGGTGTGCATTCCATCTCATTACGTCCACATGATCGCTTGTGCCGCGCATTAGTCAAGAGAGAAACTTCTCAAAACCCATCGTGGTTATCAGAATTACGTTTGGTCGGCACTCACTCGATTTACAATTATAAGCCTGTCCATTCTAGTTACCTACGCGCTGCAGACATCTCGACGGCCCTGTATAAATTTTACTTTTACCGACTACTGTTATTCGATTAAAGCTAATCAAATTTACATCCGTGAGCGACTCGGATTAACCTACCTGTTTCTGAACGAGCTATTTCTCTGAGCGGAATGACTGTTCGAACATCAAATGCATTATTACGAAATGAAATGCATATATTTTATGTCCAAATTTATTTCAAACTCGACTAACCTATTATCAATGGATGCGCAACATTGATAAACATTATTCAAAACTAGTTAATCGTTTCTATCACAATATCTTTCGATAAATTTGAATAAAAATATTCACGCAATCGTTCAAACTTATCTCAATTCTTTTAAAGAGTACATTCTCGTACTTCCAGCTATTTCTGGCTTATGATAATTACATTAGGAATGTATAGTTACCTCCAGTAGTTACCACTAATTTCTGCTGTTATCTTAAGCAGAAGGTTTTAACGAGCTCCCGTGAAAACGTTCCCTTCCATTTGCCTGGACTAAGGAAGGATTGGACCTTGAACGGGCCAGTTAAGTTACTATTAAATCTTTTATTCAATTGCATTTTTTTCTATTTTATAATACGTTATATCTGGTATCTAATAAATTTCGATTATAGTCAGTCAATATTTCGTTGATATTGCCACTTTAATGAACCACGTTTTGTCCGATAACTAAAAGCGGGGTTAATTCGATTTGTTGACCTCTGCGCAACTAACCGCCCCATACCTGTACCAAGATTATTAAAAAGATTAATCAAAATCGAAGAAAGCCGATGACATTTTATCTATAAAATAGTATTTAAACGCTTACTCCATGGTTGGTGTCTGTATCTGAAGACTATGTTATTTTAAATCAGCATTTTCTTTTTAATGATATGATATGCTCTTTATTAGATACTGTATTGTAACATTTCAGTCATCCGGGAATTGGCTCTTCTGTCAATCTCCATATAATTAACATGGAAAATGGTAAACTAGGTAAACTATCTAGCTTTTAAGAAAATACAATTTTGGAAAATTGAAAAAACAAAATTATAAAACTTTAAAACGAATTTTAATTATTACTGCGTTACTGAGAACTTTTATTCATATTAAAAGCGAATTAGACTTAAAACAGATATTATAAGATATTAAAGGCGTGGAAACGCCCAAAACAATTATATTTCGGATACAAATTCTTACATGCTCGTTACACAGGTGAATGTATCGGCAGAGCGCGGAAGTGGAGCATTAAATTTAATCATGACTATGATCTCATACTGCTAACAAAAGCCTTTGCGGGGATACGTTTCTGTTGTACATTGATCTTTGCGAATTCCTCAATAATTGTTGCACAAAGTACAGACATGCTTGTAGAGGTAATGTGCTTTCAAATTCAACGTTAGTTTATACATAGTAATTTCAAAATAATCGTAAAATTAATGCGGAATGTGATCGATTAATTTTATATTAAGTGCAATTTGGTCTTTTTTAGTTAAAGCTAAGACTTGAGCAAGAGATTATCTTAGTCAATCTATTCCTCCTTTCCATCTATTATAGTATATTGCTAATATGAAGTATAAAGTTTACATTAATATCCACACATTGGCAGAATATCTTTTGAAATGATGTGAGCTTTATTCTTGAATGTCCCCGAGGCATTTTTGTTCGTCAATCGCCTTAAGGTGTTATTTCTTATACAACATTATATATTACAACAGTTTCTCATATGGTTTCAATTAAATTCAATTAATGTAACATTCAATAAATCTCGGCACAGGCGTTTAATTTTTTAAACTTATAATCATTATGATACCGCGGACTAATTACTTTTAGACTTAATGAGCTGAATTATGCTTTATTGAATTTTAATACGAATATGTCGTTTAATCAATTTATAAATATGGCATTTGTGATAAAATAAAATATATTCTACCACAACTCTGTTACGATATATCTTTTCACATAAGCAATGTATCCGCTTATATTAAACTTTATCTTTCTTTGTCTATTGTGTTTTTATGAAACTTAAAGATTTTATTAAATTCCATCATGTCTAAGTGCCGTCTCAAACTTTGTTCAGCATACAAAACAAATCAAAATCATACCGATAAATATTCAGTTTTAAAAACGAGATTCTATTTTCATATTTACATAACTCTATAGGAAATAAAGACCTCATTTGCACCTCCAAAGATTTTATCAAATAATGATATACATAAATAACAATATCTAATGCATTCCATCACGGTACATCCCTTGATACAAACCAAGTTTGTAATATTGTTAAGTACATGCGAATTTCAACCTTACTGTATGGTTTTAAAATTAAAGTTAAAAGATTCAAAAGAATTCGACGGTAACGTTGTGTTTACATCTTGCGAGGGGTATAACCATAATAGCGATGACAGGCAGTCAGCGTAACGAAGTTATGACCCACAAAGCGGTCGGTTTCAATTAAGCATCTGAGAGGAAAGAGGTTGTTAGGCATTAAATTATAAGTTTGCCAAGATGCATAGCATCCATATAATATTGTTTATTCTCTACCGGCCCCTTTAAACGCGGAGGTTAATTATTACAAATTATTTTCCTGAACACAGGCATGATATAGTAATCTACGTCTATTATTAAATAAGGTGAAATATTTTAACGAACATGCAATATAATTGTAGATTATTCCATTAAGGTCAATAGCACTCCCTAAGAACGAAGTATATGTACATAGAATCACTAGAACATAGTTATATTTGTTCCCCCAAATTAATCTGCTAAATATCAAAAAAGGATTCTTAATAGTTTCAAAGTAATGTAATGGTATTATTCTAATTAAATGTATGTAAATATGAGCATACATAAAATGTAAACCGCGCGTCAATACTAAATATCTATCAGATCTATACATCCGATCTAAAAGATCAATTTCAGTCGCAATTGATTCGCCAACTAACTGACAAACTCAAATAAATAAAAGTTTAAACGATGAAGGAAATTTTACCATTTTCTATTTTTTAAGTAAACTTTTTTTGAAACTATTTACACCAGTTTCTTTACTTCTTATCTATACTAATGCAAGCAACACTAAAATGTTAATTGCACATTTATCTGCATGCGAAAGTGGGGAGTGTATTTTTAACTAGCAACATTATTGGATACAAATTCGATACAGATATTTTCCGTATCTGAAACGATTAAAATCCTCCGCTTAACAAATTGATTCGTTCAGTATATTCTATCAAGCTGGGATTAAACTAGAGTAGGGAATGGGATGGGATAGTTACAGTGTACTTTGGTTCTTATTTACTGTTTACTGTTCTTTGTTCATTTAATTTATTTTTATTTTAAACGTGTATAATCAAAAAGTAGCATTTGTATGAGTTTTTCCAACGTAAATCATTAAAATGGAAAGCCTAACTCCTTAATTATTTCATATTACCATGATGTGCTAAGTAGAACTTTCATCCAAAAATAAGTTTTTAAAATAGTTTTTAATTCTTTGTTATTATATCAACTTCCTTTAAACCAAAACGTTTTATGCCTTTGACTGATTGTTAGCAAAAGCATACAAACGAATACCCTGCTAGGAAACATGACGAAGAGGGATACAATGAAAGAAAGTAAGGACAGGTAATTATGGTTTCTTTGCGTACTAATATTGCGCAACATCCACCGTCATTTGAATGTCAGCAGTAAAAATATGAGACCAAAAGCTCAGTCGATATATAATTAAAATTTATAAGGACTTGAAAAAAGCAATCTTAATCATGACATCAAAATATTTAACAATGGTATAGCAATCGGTAAAATACCACGACCTCATAGAACACAGGCATGAAGCAGAAGTATTCTGCGTTTAGCCTGATGAATGAGGTGATGGAGTTTTCTAGTCCTTTTCCTCTTCCCATGATTTTCTAAAAATAAAAGGATGGAAAGAGTGAGAGGAGACGAGTGAATGATAGGAAAAGGAAATATCCTTTTGCCTGTTTATCGCCTCCTCTGTCCACAAAGGTAAGAAACGTATCTGCAAATGATAAACTTGTTGGAGATGCCTGCGGGCAGCGATCACGTAATCAGATGAACCGCTTGTTCGTTTGCCACCTTTTACTATATAAAAAAAAAACATACTGAACACCATTCTCTGTCGAAATCTTTCTTTTTATAACCGTACGTCCGACACCTAACTAAATCTTATCAAATTTTCTTAACATCCTTACTCTTTGTACTATCTGTTCAGTTTTTAATTTATCATGGTCACGGATACGTAATATTCTAACTTGGTTTAGGCCAGGCAAGTTCTAGCAAACGGCCACACAGATGCCGTTAAATATAATCATACGTTGAAAACAATTTTCGATAGATAAACGTACTGTATAAATGAACAGCCACAGTTTATCCCCGCCTTTATGCAACCGTGACAAATGATGCGGATCGATGCACTATCGGAGAGCACTTATTATTATTAATCAAAGCCAGACTCCTTGACTTAAACAGGCGTTTAAAGAGAAAAGAAATATTACGCAGGAGGAGCTCCGCCATTACGGGTTTGTCATGACTTTTGTTTATTTTCAACTATGCCGATGATTTATCGCGTTAAGCTTGTAACGTAAACGATGCATGTGAGACTCGAGAAATTCAGTCGTATTATAAA
This sequence comes from Papilio alexanor hazarajatica, assembly GCA_018246295.1. Classification (NCBI taxonomy): domain Eukaryota; kingdom Metazoa; phylum Arthropoda; class Insecta; order Lepidoptera; family Papilionidae; genus Papilio; species Papilio alexanor. The sequence continues at coordinate 19,916 of DWLR01000235.1, forward strand.
TTGCACGTTTTAGTAATTGACTGTGGTCTGTGGCCCTGGAACGCAGGGCGAGACAAAACGCTATTAGTATATTTTACTGCAATGGAATCTTTCTTGAATTTGAAATACAAGTTTACTACTATACGAGTATCTCAAAAACATCGGATTATGCAATAACAACCACGCATGGCTGTTGAGTAACATAGAAGTGTAGGATGTTTCTTATCATACTTTGGAATCTTGCTATTCTACAAAAGTAAATTGAACCCTTCTTTTTTATCGAAATCAACCCAACTTTGTACGATCCAATAAATAAAGAGATAAAGTTTGAGATACCGGATTAGTTTAAACTGAACCGAAGACGACTTTAAACCAATACGCATATCGAAGTCAGAACAGTGCAAGAAAATAATAAAAACAAGTTATCCCCTCCGTGATTAAGCAATTAGTCATAATGGGTCCTCCAGATTTTCTCTAGGGTTGTCAACTTATCACTATTATTTGAATTAAAATGAATTAAACACAGATTTCCTGCAAAAACATAATAATATAACATAAGATTATATATCACTTAAAGCGGTAGCTTTGAAATAACCTACTACAGTTAGGCACTAGACAGACATTTCACTAGATGATGAGAATCTAGGCAAACTACAAAGACACAGACTCTATAACATTAATTGACAAATAATACTTTAGAATCTGATCAAAAAATTAGACCCGACAAAACATCAGCATATCTAATATTGGTCAATCTACTGTAAATGTTTACGATATTAACAAACAAAACCTTCTTCTTAACCGATACCTATATATTCAATTTTTTATTTATTTATGTATTTACTAACAAAAATATAACACCATTGACATATAAGTCCAGTTCATGTTGCGCTAATTAACTCACAGATTCTATATTTCGCACAATGACAATAAAATGAATATAAATTGTGTGTTTTGACCGCCCTAATGTTTGTTTTGTTCTGGCGTTTTCGGCGTGATTAATTTTTTGCGATCCTTGTCGCTGTCACACGTAATTTTTAATTGCAACATTAGCGCTGAATTTCGCGACACATTCTCAAATTGGCGACGGAATTTTGCTGCTGTTGCGAAAAGATTTTTATTCTTTCATCGAATTTAAAAGTTATTAAAACATTTTTTTTACCAATACGACTTGCTCTACCTTATTTAAATTTATTGACGAATATCTAGTATAAAAAAGAGTTGCCTTCAAAACCAAGACTCTCTTCTTTTACTCTTTCTTCTTTCAATTTTTCCACTACAGATGGCCCTTATTTGCGAAAATTTTAATTGGCTGTTTTTCGCTAAAAATCCAGCATACCGTTTAACAATTCTTATATTTTTACTGAAAATATATCCACCTATTACATAGATTCACGGTTTTTTGATGTTTCTTATAACAAATAGAAATGTACTATGCAGTATGCCATCAATGATAAAAACTGCAATAAAACCGTTTTACGCTTCACTTCAAATAATAAAACAGTCAATGAGAACACTGTTTCTTTAATGGAGTAATAATTTGAAAATGTATCTTAATAAAAGAGAAAATAAATATTTTCAAGAGATCCTGTCATATCGCTTTATCAGATATTAACATGTGATCCGAGCCTTAGTACCTATAAAGCGTGGGTCAGACGAGCGGTCGAGCAGCGGTCAGGGCTTATTGTTTCAAATTTTAATTTCCAAACGTAGCGTTGATTGATCGCCATTCATAACTAAGATAACGCGACATGTCCCGACCAACACCTCCACTCGTTTTTATATACGCTTTTAGGGATCTGTCAGCGAATACCTGTTAAACTAGACGGTGACTTGAATAAAGATAAGAAAAAATAAGTACACATTTGAGTACTATATTTGTCTATAATATGTATAATATGTGGTACAGACATTTCCTTCATGAATCGAATTTAACGATATCTAAAGATCTAAATATTATCATATCGACTCCATCATCCACAGAACTGTACTGATACTGATTATACAATTTCCCTATCTTCATCATCTTTCTCTACTAAAAGTGATAAAAAACTGTTTACAGTAAAAAAAAGTGTATTTTTCATCTTATAAAAATTGTTAAAAAAGCTTATTTATTTCAATAAATCACTTGAGTCGCTCTTAAATTCAAATGCAAGTTTTAAATTAACCAATTCAATTAATTGATGAAATCAATTGAATCGGGCTGTATAATTAGTAATGATTTAATGTGCAGAACCCTCTAATTGGTCATCCTATTCAAGCTTGGCGCGTGTTTTTGATTTGTATTTATGTTTTTTATTTGTTTACTCGCTGGTGTCGCCGCCCCACGCAGCTTTTATCAAGATTTTCGAGAAAGTTTTTTTTTTCATTCCGATCAGACCTTTCGGTTTCGATATAATGTCGGCGCGGACGTTTATGCGAAGTAATTGCTTTGAGGTATTTAAAATGGGCTAAGAGGGATCCTATCCGACTATAAACCTTAGATCGAATGGGTGAAAGTGTAAATTCCTCCGTAAGCTGATCAAATATGTTATAATATTTTTAAAAGTTTCTAGATTTATCATATCATATGTTCTATCATATCATACGTTCTATCGTATCAAATCTTATAATCATTAAATTTGCCACCAATTCTTACCCACGATGTTTGAGAAATTTTATATACTTGTTTCACTTTAAATTTATTAATGTTATAAACGACTATAATTAAACCTATATATTTAATATTTATTACAGTTTCTTGGTTTTCAATTGAAACTCAAAGAAAAGTTTTTGTAGGAATTATAAAAAGAGTTTTATTATTGTTGTATTGTATACACAAGCTCCAAACTAGAACAACTGATACATTACAAATTCAAACAACCCTCAGGATGAAAACTATTTATCAATACCACTCGGCGAAGTGTTCGGCCACAATGGCAAACGCTCATAAGTACGAATCTCGCGAAACGAGTTTCTGAGGCGTAAATTAGAATTTACGACTTGTTCGATTTAACGTCCGCTAATTATTTTTATAGAATCGACTGTATATAAAAGTCATTTATCGCGATATGGTAGATCAATTAGTACCTATTCGTATGAAGGATTTATGCGATATTTAATTCATTACTCCATAATACGATCCGGTATATGTTATTTCAATTTCTTATGCTGTACAACTGTACACCATTTTGTATGTATGTATGAATGTATTTAACATTAATTTGATTTGCGTCGTATTTATTTATTTATTAAATACATAATTTAAGAAGAAAGTTATTATACATAAAATTCATGCAAGAACAGTTTTTCCTTGTTTCTTTTTTTTATTGTTTTTTTATCATTGCTTTTGTTGGCTTAGAATTGTTAACTATAGCATATTATTGTACTAAGTCAACATTTAACTAAAAAAGTAAAAATCTTAAAGTCATTTAATTTTATAATTTATATCCTTTAGGTCTCCACATAGAACAAATGAGAGTTCTGTTTACATAGTTAGTAATCCGGCAAATACAATGTACACCTCCCCGACATTACCAAATACTTGTCAATTAACCCGAATCAAACTCAGTTATCAATATCTGCCACATTAAACCGTTTGTTTCGTCCATTTAAATTAATTTCTATTCCAAAGTCTACCTCAAGAGACATAAATCAAGAGGCCATAGACGTTGGCACTATTAACGTATTACAATCGAGTCTAAACATTCACTTAGACAGAGTTGAGATCCTAATTGAATATCGTGTATTTAGAAAAACAGTGTGCGAGCGGGGCAAGAACACGCCAACTTACGTTTAAAACGCCATATTTCACTCCCGCGCATGTGAGAATGGACGGAAAGGGTATAAAAAAAGATGGCGTCCGCAAATCTATATTTGCCTTGTAAATGCAGGTTTTTACGAGCGCCCTCGCCTCGCTACCGCATCGGGTGTTACATTGCTCATAAGCGGTAGCGACTTAATTCCTAATTAAAATTAATTACAATATGTAAAATATCATAACTAGAAATAGCTTATGAACGGTAGTGTCTTTCTAACATGTTCTGTGTGCGATGACAATTTAAAGTGATTACACGTTAATTTAATATTTAATGAAAGAACCAGGCAACCAAGTATTTCATATGATGTCAATTAGATATTCCCAAAGATATTAGAATTAAAAAGAGTTGCCAATCAACCGATTTCCCGAGGAGGATTGACAACAGGCAGGCAGCCAGGCTTAAAAACTATAGCCAAAATCATTATAGTATGGACTACAGTAGAGTCCACTTGATATGGAGGAATAGTACATACTGTACTGACCTCACGCAGATGAAAAACGGGCAGAAAACATTAAAAGTGTATAACCAACATTGGTGACAAATACTAAACTTCTGCTTAGAAAGCCTTTAATGTAACAATACATATTAGAACAGATGAGTGGATGAGAAGTGTTGTCGTATATTTATAGCTTGCCACGATGTGGTATGTGATACATTTGTATCCCACTGTATTTTAAACTCAATTGCACAGATAGTTACTCTCTTTACATGCAAACAGATCTAACGATGTGTATTATTTTTTAACTTACATATTTAAATTTGTGCTGCCAAATAAATACAATAAATTCGAAAAGGGGGTGTAACACTGCTGTTAGATTTAAACGTTACTGTGACCACACTACTAACGTTAGCGGCATGAAACTGCGAACTGTTCGTTTGAAAGCTTTATTCAAGCAACTCGCGTCGAGTTTAAGTATGTTCCCTTTCACATATACATACATAAGTATGTTTCTACGTTTGTCTGCGAGGGTATTTTCTACAATGTTGACTCGCAGCTTGCTGCTTCTCTCCGTCTGACATTTGAAGGGGCGTTTACTCCTTGTTTTAATGTGTTACTATTAAGTATATTAGGCCTCCTACAAGATGGACCGATGATCTTTCAAGGTTGTGGAAGTGCATTAGATGAGGGCAGCTGAGGACCGATCGTTGTGGCGAACAATGGGGGAGGCCTACATCCAGTAGTGGACAACCATAGGCTGAGATGAATATGAGTCTCTATTATAAACATGGACTATATGATATTATTTATTTTATTAACCACCACATTAACATATCGCTTAGGGTCATAAGTGATAATCGTACCCAATATTTACAATACGGAGTGTATTTAGACTTTTCAATTACACAATCACGCATTGTGTAGAAAATACATTACCTTAATGCATAAGATGATACGTTTCTAATAAACATTATACAAATAGATACAAATGAATTCACTTAAAATTTAGTTGTTCCAGAACATATTTTTAAGTCGATGTAACATTGAAATAATTAAATTGAAGGACGGTACCCACGTCATCGTTCATGAGCTCCCAAAAAAAACCAACTAAAACTAGATTTCAATTTCTTTTTTTAATCTTTTTAAAGATGTTAGTCATTTTATTGTACTATAGACACGTCGAAGTTTTCACTTAATTTCAACATGAGCTTGATTTACACGCTCACGTATATTACGTTGTCTCAATTTATATCCCGTCACAGGCACCATGTGAAAAGACGGCGTAAAATCCTATCCGGTAAATACCAATTGCTCGAGATATTTTCTGGGAAAAGCTGAGTATGTGTTAGCCCCAATTACCTGCTTTAAAGGTCATATATTTTATAAATATAAAAAAAGCAAATGTTTTATATTTTTTTAAATATTAATTTTTATAGTCAAAATACTATACTGTCGCTATTTTTGGTCAAGAAAGAGCGACGAAAATCGTTTAACTATGTTCATTATCCAAGAAACAGGAACGCGGTTACACAATTTGAAAATTGTCGGTTGTAATTTATAAATAATCCTTAAACTGAATTAAACAGTAAGAAACTGAAAGGTATATTGAGATAAAATAAAGTAACAATTATGGTAACTGATTTACTTAATTATACAACAAAGCCTCGGTTGGTAATACAGGGATTTTGTGTCAGTTGAGACTCGCATTATATTTGGAGAGTTTGTCGTAAAATGTGATGTGTTTCTGTGATATTTAAATTAAAGTAATAAGTAAAATATTTTTATTTAGCTATCCCTTAAAGGGTTTTTTTTTAAAGAAAGTTTTTATAATAAGGTGCCTTGTAAGAATATCTTAAAACGTCTCAATTTGCGCACTGAACAATAATTGCGTCAGTCGTCATCGGGCGCTCGGTTTTTACGCAGCCCGTGTTGGCTCGCTCGAGAAATATCTCCCGACGCCATTAAAAAGGGCTGTCAAAGAAAAATAAGCGGGCTTCATCGCACCAGCAACAAATTACTTACGGGCGCGAGGCTAACATTTCAGCGTCTATTTTAAAGCCAATAAAATACATCATTTCGCTGGCTTTCCAATTAAAATCTCCTCTCATCTCTATAATTATGTGGACTCGACCAATGGCGGTCTCCCTCGGGTAACGTTCAGTGGAATGCAAAAAAGCTTTGCATGTTAACTTTGTCCTTAGCGAGCGGAATTCACAAAGTGATCAATTAGCATTTCTCTGTTAGAAGAGGTCGCTTACAGGGCGCGGTGACGGAACGACTCGTGCGATACGATTGCGACGCATTCGTTAAAAACTTTAAAGTTTATTAAGTAACATTTTTTTATCATCTGACTCGGAAGCTGTACAAAGTGAATTGGCTAGATAAGATACAGCGCGGTAATGAAATGGACGTACGAAAAATCACACATTGTTTCTCTCAATTTGAACGATAAGGAAGGTTATTTCGTGAGCAATGTGCCGTTGCTTAAACGCGAGGTAATTTATAAGGTAAACCAACAAAAAGGGGTGTTAAATCTCATCAATTCGCCATTACGTCTAGCAACAATGTAAGATTACGCGCATTATTTATGTTTAGCGGCAACTTTGCTTCATTAATGGACATAAGATTTTTATGAGCGTAACTTTATATCGCATCTTTAATGTGAGTTTACATTTAATGAGTTTTTAAATTGCATATCGTCTACTGTGTATACACTCTGTGATAATTTATGATAAATTGTATACATTTATAATAGATCTCATTAACAACAAAAAGTATTTACATTCCTAGTCATCTAAAGATAAAGTAACAATAGAATAATTTCTACTACATTTTTAATGATAGAAAGCAAGCTACATTAACCAAAAAGTTCCCCATTAACTCTTTAAAAATTTGGCGAAACCTAGAATTTATAATTATTTCTAAACGAATTACGTACATACGTTCACAACATATAGATTGTCTCAACAGTCACATTTATTTTAATCACATTAAACAATAAATATATAATAGTCTAATATATATAAAATAGCCCAACTAATCCTATGATCGCTGATTGCAAGATTGAGGCCTCCCCCATGAATCACATCACTGGTACGGAAATGTGCCATAATCGCCACGCTTGGCAGGCGGGTTGGCGATTGCAGTACGTTCGATAGTACTAAGAAAAGGACGCTAAGAATAGTGATATAAATTAAATTTAATATTTCTTTTATTTTGAAAATCGCATGTTATAAAAGCACCCAGGTCCAATGCTACTTCGTGCTTGCGCCGTTTGAATAGGAAATTTTTTTTTTTATTTCAAACCGTGACAGGGAGCAGCCTTTGCAGGTACCAAGTTGAGTCGACAAACATTTAATGTAGTGTAGGAGACATACGAATACATTATGTTAATACCCTTCTCTATGCAGAACGTGTATTTCGTCTGTTTGCTTGTTTGTTATAGGAGAAATAGAACAAAAACAAAAGACAACATTGGTATGGTAATCAAAATTATTTCTATCTGCATCCACTTTTCAGCACATAAAATTTAAATGGATTAAAATAGCATCAAAGACCTCCAGCGCGGTGAGTCTTTGAGAATATGACTGGTCCAAGGCCGCTCAACCGTTTTTAAAATCAAGCCAAATAGACGATTCAGAAATTTTTATCTGGCCACTGGCGAAACTTTATTTTTTTTGTAAATTTAAGACTCTCACGGACCTATTCAAAATCGGCCGCGGGCTACGTTATTGCCTGCGAACTGGGACCAGCCCATAAGTGAAGGCCGTCATTCTCCATCGCTTGCTTTGCGAATAATGGAATGTTTCTCTAGGAGAAATTTGACGCAAAACAAAACTAGACAAAACACCTATCGACGATAGATAGGAAAAAGTGTATTGGATTGGACACAGACATGAAGTCATCCTTGCAAATCCTCGGAGAAGTTGCAAATCCTCGGAGAAGTTGCGAATCCGGAAAGCAGAAAACCATATATGGTAACATTTATTTTAGTGGAAGACCTGAATCTATTTCAACTATACAAATTCTTAGACATTAATAAATTCATCGAGTCGCTCTCATCGAGTATTAATTAATAAATAACGAACTCTACATCTTCATTTCAACTATTCACAAAAAAAAACTTGTCTATTACGACGTAGTTATTAATCAAATTGATTCACAGCTCAATGGTTTATCAGTATTGAAATATTCAGGACGGAAATATTAAAGTAAATTGATAACACATATTTTGCAATGACAGACATTTTAGCGGTCAGTTAATTTGTTAGACAAGGTTTTGGATCATTATGATCTTGTGTTTACAATGAAAACTTTTCTGCTTTGACAACATTTGAGACGTAAACGATTAATTTAGAAAAGAAGTTTTTTGATATTATAAAAGATCTTCCGATATAGTATGCTATTCATTTTTGAAATTTCGCAAAGATTTGTTAGAAATTAAAATAATTACAAGTCAATTTGTCAGAGACCTAACAAAATAAACTTTGAAAATATATTAAGAAAAAATAAATAAGCAAATACTGAAAAAGACAAGCAGTTATATTGCGATTGTTATTTTACAAACAGCTTCATGATATATTTTCTAGTAGGTATAGGAAGAGAGAGAGACAAGAAAACTCAGTTTATTTTAATCTAAAATCTTAATTTTTTTTCTCGCTTAGATATAAAGGAATATACAAGGAAAGTGTTTTTGCATCATTTATTATAATTTACGTGTTCATATTAAAATTTTCATACCATATGCTGGATCTGGTGTTCAAAAATACCTGAAACGAAAAGATTCATTAATTTACTGTACAAAATAAGATATTATATAAAAATTAAATATTATTCATAGCTAAGGTGTAAGTGCTTGTGTCGATTAAATGCAAATTGTAAAAAAAAAAACATGTCAGCACAATAAAATTCCTACGACGAACAATAAAAACGACATAAAATCATAGGTAAGGGTTACACAGAGCTTGTACATAATTCCTTAGATAATTATCATTTGTACTAGGTTTAAGCCGGATTGCAGTTAAGATATGAGGTTTCTCAGGATTATGAAGTCGTCAAGTCGGCATGCACGAGGTCGCATGAGCGAGATAAATCATGCGATAAGTCAACATTCGTGACGTTCGACAGTCGACGAAAATTTTCTTACTTTTTCTTTTGATACTTTTCTTTCTAATCGCACTGATGGTCAGAGAAATTAGGACGAAAATATTCATGCAATAAAAATCTTTCGCAAAACAAGAAGCGCCAATAGTTTAACGACAGCGTAAATTGTGAAACATTAGATCTCGAGTTCGAATCAATTATACGACTAATATTATGAAGTTTTTATTTATTTCCTACAAAGCTAAGATAAACTATTATGTGTAAACCATCAAGTATTTTTTTTTATTTATTTCTTCAGCTTAAAGTAAGGAAACAAAAATATACTTTGACCCACAAAATCATATTGATGGTTTGACTGTGGGATCGAGTCTTCGTACATTATGCATATTCAAGACAATGGAAGTATATAACAAAGAAAAAATGACAAAAATAATGTAATAAAATGAAAATAAAAAAAAATAAAAAAGTATGCTTTTTTTTAAATTAACCTGCTAAAGAATTTAAATAGTGTAGTTTCAGTTTGCTTTTAAATACTTTTTTATTTTTTTCGTGTCGAATCTCCTCCGGCAGATTATTTAACAAATAAGGCACACGTTTTCTTAATGTTCTGTCGCCATAGTAATTATGTATTTTTGGTACAATATATTTACCGGAGGCCATCGAACGGGTGTTGTAAACATTAGCAATGCAATTCAAGTCATTCTCTTGGTTGCTATGGTTATTAACTAAAAGTAGATATTTGTGATATATAGATATTGTCTTTAACAATTGACATTTCAAACACATTAATAAATGAAACATGTAACAATATTTTTTTTCACATCAAGTTTTTCTTCTTTTTGTTGTGATATCAATTGGTAAACCATGTTCGGTGCTCGGGCGAGTCCATGTTATGAAATTATATAAATTTCGAGAGCCGTCGCTTGGCGTAATTTTACCGACTTTATACGAATGATAGACGTTCTTAGAAGTCGTACACGACAAGTATGTGTGAATATTGAAGAAGCAAGAGAGGTGTGCCAGAATCGGGTCAAATCTCTCTACGTACTCTCTGTCTACGCTTCTAGGTTATAGGCGTTAGTGCTTTTTTTTTTTTGTAATAATTTAAATATATAATTATGATTAGTCCTATATATAGTATTACTCCTATGGAATACAACCAGCAATACGCTGAGCAAAGACCCTATCCGTTCAGCATTGCAACACTTAATGATAAA
>DWLR01000236.1:0-30452 GCA_018246295.1 Papilio alexanor hazarajatica
ATATATATATATATATATATATATATATTCGGCAAACAAAACAAAAATTAGATTCAAGAAACGAAAAGTGTCACAAAGAACTTAAAACTTTACATTACTTAGTCTTTTAAGTACTTCCAAAGCAACTGGAAGAATACACGAATTCCCCCGCACCCCGCGCCTCGCTTTCTGTAATTACTTACTCTGTAAATACAAAACGCAAAAGAAAAAGCCCCAACTGCCGTATCACAACTGGCGTGCGTCCAACAGTTTTGTAAAATTAATGATCTTAAGTGTGATATTAAACGTTTCATATTGCACTGTTTGCAGTGTAATTATTGTGGAGAGTGAACTGAGTGCGAGTCCGGCGGCAGATGGCGGGTTCTACGATTACCAAGGAAACGGTGCCAATAGCGTAATAAGTAACGCGTTGACATCGCCTACGAGGCCCGCAGCATCGGACTTGGCTGTGGCGATGCACGCAGCAATGTTGCACTCCCCGCAAGACATGGCAGCAACTTGGCAAGTAAGCATCTTTATTATACCATCTGCTAGTTGTAAATTGAGTCAGAACCACACCAGCATTGTATCGCATGAGCACGTCGTTAGCTTGATATTAAATTGTTTAGACTTGTACTTTACCTAATGGGGAATCAGTTGAAAGTATAGAGTATTTATGTTGGTTATAAAATTTAATTTATTGCCCGTTGTTAATATTTTATTTTATATTGCAAATATTGCAATCTTTGTGGCGATTCATGGAGAAGGGCCGCGCCCAGCAGTGGAGGTTTGTTAATAAAAATAACATAATGTTATCCAACGACTATGATATGATTTTTAAATATACAATTAAACTGACTTCGGTTTCCGGTGTCTGTGGTAACCGTACAATTATTTTAGACAGTTGAGAAAAAAGAAGAAAGAAATTAGCACTATAGAACAAGTGGGCTTGATGATGAACTATATTACTAGCAAAACAATTATTACTTGCAGGCCAAAGTGCAATGGTGAAATTCGCTGAACAGATGGATGAATATATGTGTGTTATAGTTGTTGCCATTCAAATTCTTGTTACTTTAATCACATCTTTATGCCATAGCAGACAAGCATACCCGGTGGCACACGTATAGCTACAAGATATGGCAGTGAAATGGTGGACGCAATCAACCTCCTAGCTCTCACACTGCCTGGCGCGGCCATAATCCAGCAGGGAGACGAACTAGGCGCTGCCGACACTCTTCTTGAATGGGTATCTTCTGCCGATTGCTACCCATTTAAAGGGGAACCATCTTTAACACCGTTCCCATGGGATGTTACGAAGAGTGCGGGTTTTACGAGTGGACAACCCTGGCTCCCTCTCGCAACTAACTACAGATATGCAAACGCGAAGACAGAGTTTTCCAACGACTTAAGCCACGTCGGTGTTGTCAAGGTTGCCGCAGCGATGAGGAAGTCGCCGGCTATGGGACCGCATTATGAGGTAATTCCTAAACCTTCATTACCTCCATTTCAGATATATTCAAGGATAAATTTTTCTGACGCCTGCATGTGACATATAACAAAACTACTGGTTATTTTAAGACTCCTGGAACAGGAGCAGCATATATATGAAACCTCAGAGATATCCGGAAAACTCTAAATATCAATTTATATTCCATCATTAACGTACAAAAATAGTTCTCGTGTCTTTCAACCCAAATATCAATTTTTACCGAAACATCTATCGACATTTTTCCTCGAGAAAAATATTCTTTTGGGAAACAAGAGCTTCAAAAATTTCCTAGCGAGCACCCTTCAAATCATTTTCTTTGAGCGCGGCCGCGCTGATATGTGCTCGGATTCTGAAATTTAAATTCGAAGGCACTCGCGCGGGAAAATAATGGGATGCAATCCACAACCTCGTCCTTTATACGTAACAGTGTACATTTTCACATCGTCTAATCCCTCCGAGGCAGCGTCGCTCGTGGTTTTAATATTTTAAAACAAAATAAACCACTTTTAGAATAAACTGCACGTAAAAATACTACATATTTAATCTCTTGTATATTTTAATGGATCCACCTACCTTTTTCTACATTGTTTCACTCTTTACAAAAGTAATAATTATTTGGAAGGAAGGAAACAAAGTGAGTTCTTGATTGATTATTCGTACTCAATATTCTTTTGTTTGATTTGTATATCATTTACTCGTATTTATTTATTCGGTTGATCTATTGCGTAACTTAATCTCCACAGTTTTATATGCTAAGTTGTAAAAACAATATATGGTTGTTGGAGTAAATCATATCGTAATCGTAGAGTAAATATCGAGTAAATCGTCGATCTACTCATCGATTCTCGAAACAAATACGTGAATCTATACTTAAAAAGAATAAAAAAGAAAGATTGGTTCACTTGAACCTCTAAAACTTCATTGAAACTATTGAACAGATTTTAATTATATTTTAACCGTTAGAAAGCTACGTTATTCAGAAGTAACATGGGCATAAATGTTACACATTTAGCTTTACGTCTTGTCAAGGACGCATCTGTTCCTTATAGCCAAGATGCTTGCAATGGCAAACAGATTGATGGATGAGGTCCATTTTAACCCCCTACAAAATCATGTCACCTTTACATTTAACGTATGTATCCATGTATCTTGGCATCTTAACATTTGAATTTAAAATCAACCCTTTTTCTACTCGTTACCTTTTTAGACGCTTTATTTTCGTTGTTTTTATATATGTTACTAGCGAACCTGTCACTTCGCAAGGATAACAAAGCATATATGTGCAAAAAAAATTATGTCATGTCACGTACCGGCCTAGCTTTTTCAAAAATTAAATTGACTGCATAAATATTAATATAAACGTAATGTAATCTATTATCATCATCTCAGCCTATAGTTGTTCACTGCTGGACGGAGGCCCGCATTGATGGCCACAAAGATCGGATCGAATCTATTAATATAAACGTAACTCTTCCTTCCGAATCCCTGTCTATTTGTGAAAACTGTATCAAAATTGACGAACAGATATGCAGGACTGGCATCTACTATATACATATTTCTTGGCGATTATTGAATTTTCGATTGTGCGTAGTTTTTATTATTTTGATATCTTATAAAGTATTTGTTAAAACAATTTAGTACAAAGGCAATTATAATATAAATTTAATGTTCAAAACTTAATTTGGATGAGAATTAATACTCGCAAAAAGTGGTAAATAATGTACGAATTCTAATTGACTTTTTGAAATAAAAAATGGTATCATCGCGGAGTTTTTTTTTAAATATTTTTGGAAATCTATAGTTCTTTTCTGCATAATTTTATGTACATATGTCCCATGATTTAGAAAGCAATGAATGTATTTTTTTTTTTTGAATTATGGCAATTTATTCGTGTATACTAAATTTTCAAATAATCGAGTTTAAATTATCTAAATAATGTTAAAAACCGTTTTTAATCCGTTGCGTGGTTTCACAGAAGTTAACAGAAAAACAGAGCCTCGAAAGGCAACTTTGATTTATCCTTTGTGTATGGATTTTACGTAGAAGTTTTATGGCTTTGCATTGATAAAAATACTTCACTCTTTTAAACACTATATTTCACGTTCATAATATTCGACAGGCCCATTCATTTCACACATCGCTCCGCATGTCTAAGAAAATATTAGAGAAAATATTTGGGACGAGAATCTTTTATATTTATCATTGGACCAACAGAAAGTTACTTATAGAGTAATTCCGTTTACTCGTCCTCTTGACGGTAAATTAATTAAAACATTTTGTACTGAGCAATGAATAACAACAGGAGACTAAGAAGATAAAAGTAAAGTTACATTAAACGGCTTAGAATATATTATGAGGACTTGTTTTTTTCTATATCTTTTGACATTTTATCCAATCATAACCAATAATACTCGTACTTCTAAAAATTATAAACAATAAATTTAAAATGCTACAAAATAATTACAACATCATGATTTTCAGATCAGGCGCTTAGGAGAGGCCCTCGCAGTCTTAAGGTGGGGCGGCAGCGGTTCTCTCTTAGTGATTGTCAACCTGGGTCGAAGTCAGGCGGATGTAGATCTGACAAAAGTTCCCGGACTTCCACCTACTATGACGTTAGCTGCGAGTTCAGGAGGGTCAAGCGTGCCCACTTCAGGTCATGTTAATATTGACAAAGGACTACGACTCGGCCCAGGAGACGCAGTCCTGCTCGCTGGTCCGCCCAGACATTGCGGAGGACCAGGGCCAGTAGATAAGATAGCCAACAAGTTGTCTGAAGGTTGGCAGAAAATCAACAAGTACTTTAGTAACATTTAAATTCATCTGTGTTATCACTATGTTTATAATAAATCCGGTTCATGTGTACCTCGAGATATCATGTCTTTATAATTAATGCAAACGATATCTATGTTTCGAATATTCCAAGAACCACAATGTTTTTATTAACATTTTGTCAGTTGCAATCGACCCCATGTTTTATTTAATACAAAATTTGATGTACTTTTACATCTAAAAATCTGGCTGATGAATTTTATTCTATTCTCAGAATTTAAACGTATCGAAATGTGAAGATTTGTTGCCATATAAAATAGATTGTGGCATCTAAATCCGTGGGAGGTTTTAAATAATATCCCCATAGCAGTCACAGAAGTAGCGTAGAAGGAGCGTAGCGTAATGACTTGTATACGATAGTGTTCGCGCCCGGCGCAGGGCGGCGTGCCACGCTTCATTTCGTATTGTCTCTATGACCTACATATTTCCGTTACTATGAGTTACTCTAATTTTCCATAAAATAAGCCCCAACATTCCACTTTTTCAATTCATCGATTTTTACTTTTGCTGACTTAAACCACAATGGAAACAAATTAACCTCAAAGTATTGAAAAATATTCAAATGTTTTATCAAATAGTTGCTGTCTCTCCGGACGATTTTTTCAAGTTCATATTTCAACAATCGGATTAAGGTTCGTAAACCATAATTCAGCAGGAATAAAGTGATTCCATGCGATATTGAAACGGAAAATTGCTTCAAAATGGAGTCATCTAAATCGTAATAACCGCGAACTCCATTTTCAATCCATCAACCGCTAGGGGGCGTTGTATGGATGCCGGGCGGCAAAAAGAATTAACGTGCAAAACGAACGTTAATGTAAATCAAACTATGAGTTATTTTTGTAGAATACTTACAAAACTTGCTCTTCTCAGCATTTCCGAAGGTCGCAGCGGCGAATATCGCGGTGCACAGGGTAAAGAGCGCGCGCGCCGTCATGGCGGCGCGGCGCGGGCTGGCTGGGGCCCGGCGCGGCGCGAACTGGCAGCCGGTGGCACCCCGCGCGACCTATCGACCCGCGCACCCACCGCGCACGCGCAACAAGCCCCAAGCAATGTTGCTCGCCTCTGAACATTTTTTTACGAATCCTACAAGAATTTGAATACATTCTTAAACTCAACTTAAAAATTAGTTATTCTAATAAGTTATCGAAAATTGTCATAGCGTAAGTACAGCATAGTATTTTTCGGCTTTGTGTAATTTGACGCTAGTTTTAAGTAAGGAGAGAAAAATTTATTCAAGCTTCACTATTTACCCCATTAGCTTTTTGTAAAAGTGAACTTTCTTCAATCACTTGTTTTATAAAACACGCATCTTACGCGATTCTTGATATCATTAATGTTATAAAAAGGGATTTCTCTAGGAACTGTGGAAAAATAAATATTTTTTTATAAATATTTTAAATTGTAAATACAATTTAAAAAAACTACAGTGTACTCGAACTGGCAACACCTGAGTAGGTGTACGCGACGTTCTACTAGCCGTCAGTGAATCATTCTGCCAGCACTGGAATGAATGACTCGCCTTGAAACGTACTCACATCAATCAATATCATATTTAATTAATTTAGAACGACGTTTTATTTTTAATGAAAAATTCCGGTTAGCTTCATCCCCCACCAATAATTAAAAATGCATGCACAGGGGTGAGATAAAAAAAGGCACGCCTACTTATGTGCGGAGATTAGTTGGTAAGCCCACCCGCAGATATACTTGTAGCAGTTCTGTACTTAACCTGAATCAAGTTGAAACTTTCCTTTAGTTGAGTTTGAATGAATTATGGATGTTGATTTAGTTGTGGTTACTTGTTATTTTATACAAATGTAATGCGACTACGGTAAGACTTTTAACTCGCTACTGACTAGAAAAAAAAAACAAGAGACGGACCCTCAAGGCTTCATGGATATACAGCAATGCTTACTACTTTATATTTTTTTAAAGTTTGTTACGGTACTCTTCCAAACACGAACAATATTTTGCCTCGTCTTTACGAAATATTTCACACGCAAACAAATGGCTTATTCCACTAGGTGATATCACCCAGGTGATCAATGTCGAATACTTATATTCCACTTTGTTCACCTGAAATTTATCTTACATGAGCCACGTGACCTTGACGATTAATGTGAAATAATTGAAGTGGAGTACTCAAATTATTTAATGGATTCAAATCACCTGAGTGTGCAGGGATACTTTTATTTGTAATTTTATGTCTTTTATAGTCTAGATTTTAAAATATTAATATATAATTTTAAATTTTTACTTCTACTTACGCTGTAGCGTAATGAAATGATGTATTATCAGCGTTTTATTTTATTTTTCGTGTTATTTTTATACGTATTTTTATTCCACTTTGGTCACCCAGTTCAAGCTCAGGTGATTTAAATTTGGCGGAATAAACATACGTATGAAAGGTCTATAACAACTACGAATATTCTTAGGGCATATATGAAAGCATCTTCATTATTCTTCCTGGGGTATGGTAAAAGACAATTCACAGGAGAGTCCAGAGGATAATTATTCTTCTCTAAAACTCAGAAAGACGTAAATACTTATACTATACAAGACACAGTATTTTTTTTTTTGTTGTTTCATAACTTTCTTTGAAATTTCAATGGTCTACAAGTTTTGAATACGAATTGATAAGAATGCAATTTTATGCAAATGTAAAAGGGCCGTAGACACTTGCGTCGACACGGCATTGAGGATACTTGACTAGGTAGAGTACGAAGCAGGAAATACATGCCAGAAGTCATAACACTGAGTTTGCGGGGCTATGGGTGGCAGGTAGGTGCGGTTACGCGTTCTTGTTAATATAAGTTGAATAAAATAAACAGAATAGCTCATAACTAATGTCAGTGTATGTTGGTTAAATGTAAATAAATATGCTCTACAATTTGATACAATGTAAATATATATTTATGAATGTCTCTTTTATGTTTACGTATAATTCTTGTCTTAGTACCTTTGTTTTTGCATGTAACTATAATATGAAGTTATAGAGTCCGCAACAACAAAATCTGTTGCACGAATGGCGCTCGACCGGTGAAATACCACGACCTCACAGAAGACAGGCGTGAAGTAAAAGTTTTCTTCGTTTCATCTGATGAGTGAGGTGCCGAAGGACTAATTTTAGTCCTCCTCCCTTTCCCACCCTTTTCTAGTTAGGAAGGGATGAGAAGGGAAAGAGGATTTGACGGGGAAGGAGATGGAAAGGGTAAGGTATTGTTCATTTTTCTGTCTATCCCCTCCTCTGTCTATTAAAGGTAAGCAATGCATCTGTAAGTCGCAAATTCTTGTTGCAGATGTCTACGGGTAGGGGTCACTTAGGTGACCGCTTGCTAGTTTGCCACCTTCTTTTATAAAAAAAAACCAAAAAAAAATAGCTGCTTCATAACAGTACACTAACTACAGAGTATGTACTTATTTTTGAAGAAACAAGGCAGATGCGGCGTAGCTGCTACGTTAATGCCGTAGCATTGAGCTACGGTTACCGCTATATATTTGCATATCAGAATTTACCAAAAACTACAACTATTGCTACTTCTACTAAAAAAAAAAATATGTCAATAAAATTGTAAAAATACATAAAATTGAAAGACAATGTTGCGATACTCTTTGTACACGTTTTCTTGTAAACTGTAAGATAATGATATTCTAGAGTAAAACCATAGGAGGCCTCTCCTACTTTTCCGTTTTTTTTTTCTTTTTCAAATTGCAGATGTTAGAAAATAAAAGTGAAATATTAATTGGGTTTTGAATATTGCTCGCGGAATTGCTATCTGGCTGGATCTTATCGCGGAATCCACATTTGTCAACAAATTTACACCGCTATTAGGTACTGTGTAATCTTTCAGAAAACTTCGCAGGATAAATAATCATTGCTTCGTTTATTTGTTATTGTGTTCTTAGTTATAAATAGAATATAAGAGAGGGAGAGAGAGAGAGTTTTAAATAGTAGTTTTAAGTAAACAATCATATATTTCTAACAGTAACCGCTTAACAAAACATTCTACGTGGCTTTAATGATGGTGAATACAGTTATAAGTTTATAACATTTAATTTGTTTAGAGACAAGAGATGGTAAAAGACTGATAAATAAATTTACGATAAATAAAACGTGTTTAACCTGTTGAAACAGGCGTAAGCTGACATTCCTCGCGCACCGCACGCGCGGGCAGGGCGTTCGTCTGCTTTCGACAAACATTTCACACAAATCAACGGCCCCGAAAATACTTGCTGGAGAGAATGCCTGTATGGTTTTATTAGAACTTTTCTTTTAAATTGATATAAAGCTGCTGATAGAACTTTACATTACATTAGATTATTAAGCTGTGACGCGTTAGAAGTTACGTTTCTAAACACAAACATTGTAATAAATATTTTTAAAATTTTACTGTTTCTTTAACCATATTTGTAAAGCTTATATTGCATCAATAACTAATATCTAGACATACAGAATCAAATATATAAATTCATGTTTAGCGCCATCTGTTGTCACTGGCAGAGACAAATCGATTAAACCCGTTTACATGATAAATTTAACATTGTTAAATTAAAAACCGATTATTTATTTAATGACTATGTTACACTTTAATGTGATAAGAGTGATACAATTTTTTTGCATCATTTTGATTATTATGAGCGTGATGTAAAATGTCAAACCAAAAAGAAATAAAAAACAGGCAATGTATTTGATAATTTTCTTTGAACTTGTAATCAGTACAACACTCTTAACTTTAATTAAATATCTAAAGAGTAAATATTTTACGCACCAAACCCTTTGAGCTTTGTAATACATTTCAATCGAACAAGCAAATAAAACTGAGAAAAATACGCTCGTGATAAGACTAGCTACCTCTCCTAAAGTCGGTATTAGTCTCGAACCACGAACTGTTGGGTCTGATTGACAAACACCGACTTCTCAAGTTGACGCCGGTAGCATACGCTTACTGATTACAACATCCCCTCCCGCCGTACCCCGCCTGGCACCCGCCGACCACTCCACACCACTCGAGTCCTTAGTGCCTCTCGACTTTACTCAAGGGCACTTCATACGCTGGTATCTTTTTGACAGGACCCTTACGGTCGCGATGAGTTTTGAAAAGGTAAGTGAGATTAGTTCAGAAGACGATGGGGAGGGGAAGGGGATATACCAAAAAATGTAAACGTAAATGGGGAAAAATGTAAGTAAAACTTATGTCAGGGTACATTTCACAATCATCTTGAAAAAATTCTCTTATGTAATATTTGAACCAAAATATTTGCTCTTTGTTCTATATTTGTAATAAACATATAAACTTCTTGTGTCTATAATCCATAAAAAATATGCATTCGAGCTTGTAACTAAGAAGTCCTTAATTCGTTCGGGAAAATATGTACATACACGCTAATTTCAGAGTATAAACTAGCTGACTCAAAATTAAACCAGCCATCTTGAGAATGTACGTCCGACAAATCCTAACAGAAAAAAAGATTGGTCCCTTTAAATTTCCATTACAATACGGTGCTTAATTAATTTTACACTTTGCTATCATCAATTATAACTATTGTGTTATTTTAACATATTTTCTGTCAACGTCATAAAGTCTTAACGACAAAATTGAACATCTTAATAATAGGTGCACCAAAGTGAAATGCACAAACTAATCACATCCTGTAAGGCTCGTTTGTGCTTTAGCTACTGCCGTATATGAAAATAATCTTACATAATTCATACTAAGAAATATTTATTCTAGGACAATATTAAATAGCGTCACCAAACCGCAACTGATAAGTTGTCTATAATACGTTCCTTAAAGTAAGTTATTGGCAGTGCACAACGCAAACGGATTGCAAGAATAAGATCGAAATCTTTCAAAATTTTCCAACGGGTCCGGGGAAGCTGGACGCCGCACAATCGAGACGAAGTTCACAAACGAGGTCACAATCGAATGCGGCCGACAGCGGCAGAGTTCCGTGAATTGTTCGCCGCCCGCCCCTGACCTCTGCCACCCACCCTCACCGCCTGCCGCCTTATCTCTCAACAAGGATTTTAATTACATCCGTTAGTTTAAATAGAAAGTTTCTATTCATATTCTATGATTGTAACTCCTTTCAAGTATGCACCCCTGATACGAAAAAAAGATGTTTTCAAAAATAAAACTTAAAGAGACATTACACGACATACGGTTATTGCAACATGCGGTCATATGGTCCATATTTTAAGAGACACGTTTTAAATATTCCTTTTCTATTTTGTTTTTTTTTAGATTTCTCAACTAATTATGATGAAAAAATTTATTTTTTCTTTAGAAAATTTTAATATTTACTTCTATCCTTTACATTTTAATGTAATTTTAAGGGTTTTCGCACAAGAAAGTTGGTATTAGTTAATATTTAAAGTAATACATGGATTTTATTAATATGTATTGTAAAGAGAAAAGATTTTATAGTTTTGTTTATTCCGCAAAAATCAAAAAAAAAATATTGAGCCAATCGCCAACATTCTTTCAAAAGTAGAAAGCTCTTCTACCAATGAGTAAGCTATGTTATATTTTTTATTATTTTACCTGTCCCTCTTGCTATCTACCCCAGCAAAGGGAGACGGTTGCTTATTAAAAAATATTTTTACTGAAATCCCGACTGTCCTGACAGAAAAACTATTTGCTTATTTCCTAGAAAAATAGAAGTGCAATAGTTAAGTTACTTTAGCAGTAAGAATCCTATTTAATCGTGCTTAAAATTTTAATAGAAGCAACATTAAGTATTTAAAAAGGGGATGACAAGGCCTGCAAAATTGAAGAGAGCCCTAAAAGATCGCAGCGGCGCCAGACCTCGGTCTTTGCTCTTATGTCAACAGGAGCGGTTTCTAAGAATTTCCTTAATGATTTCAACGTTTCCTCTTCGCTTTACTTCTCTAAAATCATAATAGTCCATACTCTTAAAGATCTCTATAATGCAGGCAAAAATGTTGTGCAACACACTAACAAATTTGTTTAGGTTAACATAAAAACAATCGAAGAACTCTTAATATTGTTTGTTCATTTGGAGATTTAAATTATGTTGCATAAATTTACTACACAAACCCGAAGCGTTAATAACCAACAAAATTTACTATTAAAATAAAATAAAAATAAAATTCGCAACAAATAATTGCGCATAGAATATATAAAAAACTGCCAGAAATTCGAAAAAAAAATCAAAGGCGTAAAAATCCAATAGCACCGGTTATCATCGATTAATTGTGTTAATCAATCAAGATTAAGTATTAACAAAAAAATTAAGATAAAAAACTGAGAGGTCCAGGATCAGCAGAGGTCTCGAATACCAATCAGCCCAGCGAAGGGCGGAGGCTGTCAGTAGGTACCCCAGACCACCGCCGATGATAAGTGAGCGCCGAAAATTTACACTAATTCTACATATCAGGCTTGTTCGAAGCGTTATCACGGTCTATCTGATATGAAGGACTTCCACTGATAGCGCGCCACATTATTATCATCACATTCAATACCAAGAAATGTTTAATACGTTTTTAATACTACGATAAACTACTACTTGTCTTACTAAAACAGTAAGACAAGAAACCAACATGCAAACAGGCCGTAATAAAGAATTAGAGACATTTTCTGAATATCGTCGTTTCGGTTCATTTTCGATTGATAAATATATTAATACAGTTATTACTATTAATACAATTATGGACTACATTTCCAGCATACCTATTCTCATGTCCGATGAACAAACTGAATTTGGGTCATTTATAAACTCTGGAAACCATTCACAAATACTTGCAGCAGCTTTTGAAACTGTAAGCTCTCTATTATCCGTCGGGCGACATCCGGGTTCATATATTTTCTTACTTCTCTAAGAGAATATAATTCTTCAAACATGCGCATTCCTCTTTACCCGGTTTTTCAGTTAGTAAGTTAGCAAAGCTTCTGCAACTCGCTATTTGTATGTTACATCAAATGAGCCTCTTTGCTATTTGCCTTTTCTACAACGAAATAAGTTGAACTGGTTCAGCTAGCTACAAGTAATCCAAATCCTTAGCATTTCGTTGCAAAAGTGTACAGGAGTCACCATTAATCTCATTAACCAAGTTTAATAGTTTTACACTAATTAGTAAAGTTACCCTAGCCTACACTATATTCTCTTTGTTACGACCAATCCCAATCAGATCTTTCAGACACAAACTGTAACGCGAGTGAAGACGAACTATTGAATTGAGTTCAATTCAATAGTTCGTCTTATATAGTTATTGGCGCCACTATAACACCATCTTCGTTATAAGTGGTTAAGAGATGGACTAGATGGTGCCACTAATGTTTTAGAACGCGGTGTAGAAATTTAGGTAGGTTAAATTCTCAGATTAGTTTTGTTGTTGCCCTTGTTGTTGTATGAGAGTTTTCTGAGCTTTCTAATAACTACTTGCACTTGGTATGATTATTTAATATACTCGAAAGCAAGGAAATGGGTAACCATAAATGACGGCTTTATACGAGCTTCCATCTAGTGGGACGGGTAAGTTGAACGTCTCTCTTTTATTCAAATCTCAAGTTAGTTTTTCAAACTCTAGCCTTATAAAACTTAATACGTCAAACAGAATGATCAAAATGTTACGATGTCTTACAACATTACTAGTTAAAATAAAAACTAACAATGTTTAAAATTTTACAGCAACATGTATACTTTTGGTATTAGTTCATAAGATCAGTTACAAGATCGTCGGTTCCCATCGCAGCAGTATAATACGTTCCAGTAAAAAGCAGATACCCACTGGGGACATTAGAGGCGTATCGTATAGCATTTTCTTAGAGCGACATTTTACAAGATTACCGGCTTGATGCCGCCTCTGAGACGTGGCTCTTAAGTTAGAATAAATCTCCTCTAACATAAGTGAACAATTCCAAGACCATTACGTAATGAATTGTTTAACGTTTTTTTAATTATAATCTTTCGTTTAAAATTACATTTTACTTAAAACATTTTTTATTATTGCTGTTTTGTTGAATATCGTGCATAATTTTGAAGTTAGGGTTACGATTAACGCGTTAGAGAAAACAGTGAAATTACTTATGTAGCCAAACGCGCGCGCACATCGAGTCAGAAATTTTACAGGACGAATATTATTGCTAATACTGCGCATCGGCTTTTTGAAATCATCGGAAAAAAACATTTGTAAACATAAGCGGGCGGGTAAATAAATTCAAAAAGCTACTTTCATATTAGTGGTGAAAATTTTATAAATAAGCATCGCTTCCCTTACCATAACGCACCCTTTTGTATTACATAACGTAACTAACAATAAGTAATATGACATCATTATGTCACCAATCATTATTGGATCTATGAATACTATTATATTGTTATTAAACAATATGATACAATTCAGGACCTCGACTTGTAATGGATCTAGTCTAGTATAAATCATTGGACTATAACGTTATTCAAACTAAACGCAAATTACGTTTGTAGTACTACTCCATGTTGTAATAAAAGCTTTGCAGTGTTTCATCTTGTAGTCGTAATTGACACTGCATTTGTTCATTTCTAACCTATAAGTTAAATTAGATAAAAATTGACCTCGGGTATGCAATGAATCCATGACACGGTTTTCGAGTGGTTAAATATACTCACACGCGCCTCGATATGGCTTCTGATATTCAATGTAATTAAGGCGGCATTCGACTGAGGTGTCCATTAATTAACACATATTGTATATGCCGGTATGCGACCTATGCCAGGCACGCGCAATCACTATGTTTAATAATATGGTTAGCGTCTCATCAATGACCACTGCATCTATATCTTTCAACAATTACGTAAAAATATGTTCCCTGAATTATTCTTTGAGATGTAAATGGTAAAGATTATTTATACATATAAAATAATAGAAAAATTGAAAAGCAGTTAAAGAAATAGAATAGATAAGAAGATTACAGAACTAAAACTTGGTTTTATTTCAAAACAACTTAAAACTATTTACGATATTTAACAGTCATAAAATACAAAAACGGAACGCTAATGTATCTTTATAATGTTAATCTTACTTCAACAGCAAGATTACTAATTGTAATATATTTCATCAACACCTATTAATTATAATATAACGTATTAATTACGTTATATTATAATTAAATGTGTATAGTAATTGGAAATATTAATTTGCCAGGGTATGCCGTCTATTCAGGCATACATAAGTTCATCTCGTAGATTATGTTGTTCAAAGGATGAATACAAAAAGTCCGATAAATGACACGTCTTATAAAATGCATATCAATTACCTTCATTAGAACTTTAGTTAAGGCGTTAAACTATAAAGATATGAGTACCGGCGCGTATTATGTAAGTGGTGCTCCAGCAAGTTTGTATTAGTGTTTGTTTGTTTGTTATCGATTTTTGGCAAGGAACAATTAAATAGTACGACTTATTACCTTCAAAAGAAGAGTGAATAGGCTATATTTAAACTAGTACGTCTTTCTAGCCATCTTTCGACCAAATCATCGCTTAACATCAGGTGGGACTGTGGTCAAGTGTTTGTGTGTGAGTTTAGTTTAAAGTGTAGTTTATTCCTTTAAAAAATAGAATGTCTTTTTTGGCGTAATACTCAAAATCAATTCGGGGGAACTGAGGAAAGCGCATTAATTAAGTTTTTTTCACAATCTTGTATTGTAAAACATAGAATACATATTCACAACGTTTTTTTATGTTACTGAAAATGGTTGCAAATAAGCCATTTACGCTACAGTAAAGACCTCAAACAATGCAGAAATGTATCACTTCAAAACAACATATTTTACCGATTTTATTTATTAAAAATAATTTATACAATATACCATAAACAATCTTCACCTCCAAGGAAAAAACAAAGTTTAAATATTATTGCGGTTACAACTGTAAAATGAAGTAAACAAATCAATAATTTTAGGCTCCTAATCAAAGATTAAATCTAGGACACATTCCGTCTCCATCTCAGTCTCGATTATGATCAACCGCTGCTGATCACAGGCCTCTCCCATTTATTGCACCATTGGGGGGGGGGGGGATATGCCACAATCGGCGGGTTTGCGATCGCAGTATGTTCCATCGTACTAAGAAAAGGACGTTTCTGTCCGTGCTCAGGTCTTTACATCCAGACTCAAGACAAACATGTTCATGCACTCAAATGTTTGTCCTAGGCGGGAATCGAACGATCTGCGGCGTGAAAGGCATCTTTCCAACCGCGCCAACCGGTCTATTAGGTCACATTGCTCGAATAAATTTCATAAAAATATTTCTATACTTCAATAATACAACCGGTTGCTAGTCGCAAAAACATTAGACGTGTACCTAAAGTGCAAGAGTAACTGCATAAAAATAAACTAGCTCGACCTGAGACACACTAAGGACCTTACAAAATAAAAACGTCTGGTGAAAAACAAATCGATTTCTCCAAACATAATAACCTATTATCATATTTACCAACCCATATATAATGTTTCATGGAAGAAGGGAGCAAAAGAGCAAGCAGATCATCTCAAATTAAGTGACCACCAATTACTAAATAAGCTGCAGATATGTATGTTTTAATATTAGAGGGGGAGCGAAGAGGAGAGGGCAGGGCATTGTCCTTGGATACATTTTTCATAAGACCAAACGCAGAAGCGTAAAATACGAGAGCGTCCACTTCGCAAAGCAATAAGCTTTCATTTCTCTTTATTTCATTGTCTTCCATGTTTGTTGTTTCAATACCTTTTTACAAAATAAAGGATAGCAAGGAATTGTCAAGGGCTTCGTAGTTCTATCTATGTCGCTATTTGCTTGTACTTGATGTCTGCTACAATCAACATAGTATGTCATGTGAGCATTCGCGGTGTCGCGGTATCGCGGTGTAAACCGCGTATTGCCACTGTCTACGTGCTGCCGTCTGTCTTGATATAGTCGCTCCAAAATAACCTGCATCTCTCGCTTGTGTGTCTGTAGATTGTGATATAAGTCTAATAAAAGGAATAGATTGCCAGCGTTTTAATAACTATACCATATTTATCGACTATCAGTAACAATTTAATTAATCCAGGAGCTTCGATTTAGTTTCAGGATTTATTTTTAATCTTATTTTTGCATATCAGAAATTTTGACCATAAAACTTTTAAGAAAACTGTCTTAAGAAAAAGTTTGCTGATTCTTTAAACATCCTGGTTTGTCTGAGAGCCGACAGGTTACTTGAATAACATCTGCCAGGTTCGTCAGTATCCATAGCATGTGAATATTATTAGCTAGAGGTGAGACGTATATACTGGAACAGGTTTTGAAACTAGGTTTCACTCAATACTTCTAAGAACCAAGTATGTGGGGACTAAAAGAACGAGTATCGAGTATATAGAAGTATTTAATTTTCCACAATCGTTTCGTATTCGTGAAATATTTTCTATTCTGAAAGTATATTATATTATAGAAGTATTAAGTATTATAGAAGTGTACGTACATACTTACGCTTGAGTAAGTACACATAAGAATATTATAGGGTAGAATTATGTAATGTTGGAATTACATATTGCAAAAGATCCGTTGTATGCGTAAGACGGAGTACTCGCCAAACGAACGAGTATCGAGTATTTAGAAGTATATAATACTAAAGAAGTATTTCGTACTCTATAAGTATTTTGTACTATTAAAGTATTTCGTACGTTATACGTATTTTGTACTCTTAAAGTATTTCGTACCGACACCCACGTCCCACCTCTAGTAATTAGTTATTAGTAACTCTTTAATTTTGTAGAAGTATTTTTTTTCGTAGTTCGCTCCGAGGCAGAAAATTTTCGTCGCCACTATACATAAAATCGATATTCCTAAATACTTCTAAGAACTAGTATTTGAAACGCATATTTGCAAATACTCGTACTCGAAATACTAAGTACGCAATTTACCTAGTATATCACATCTCTAATGTTAATTAAAGGTGCATTAATTTACTCGTACATCTTGAGCGGCGCACGTATTTTATCAGTGTGTTATAATTATGAACTGAAAAATAAATTAAATAACTACTCAGCGGATAAATTAATACAGTTTCAAATAAATAGTCATGGCAGGTGGACATGTCTCAAATTGAATTAGCAAAGCTCGCCGCCGCGACGTCTGAGTGCGAGCGCGCGGTCAGTAGCACGCGCGGCCGCGCCACAAGCACGCGCTGCATCCCGCACATTGCAACTTGCAATTTCAACTGGCGCGAAATCATCGTTAGATCGATTAGAACCCCACCTCAGACGGCTTTCGTCAGTACCCAATCAACGCTCCCACCACTCATCTTGCTTAATTACCTAATTACCGATTTGTTATTGTTGTGAAAGTTATTAGTCATGTAGCGAGCGAGTTTAGTGTCAGTGGCGCGGATATTATCACATACGGCAGTATAATCAGTAACACAGTTGTGATCGTTTGGAAACTACATTTTGTTAATCGAAAGCAGTGCTTTCAGTGCAGTGTTGCTTTATCTATTGGCAAGTCGAATCGTTCTTCTGAAGACGCTCTTACGACTCGCCAGGGAGTCGCGCCTCACGCCGCGTACAGTGCGCCCGCGCCCGCCGCCCGCGCGTGTCATGAATCTCTTCACCCAGCCCCGCGTCACCGTCGACGCCGCACTGCAAGATATCGAGATAATCGAGCCGGCCCCGGAGGACTGTCCCGCGGTCGCCCTGCCTCCCGAAGGAAACGTCAAGATTCGCAATTACCGAATGTTGAACGAAAACCTCTGCGCGTATTCCCCCACCGGCGACATAAACACTTCCCCTGATAAAGGAAAACTTGTTTCCAAATATGACGTGTATTCTACTCTGTCTCCGCCACGACAGAAAATCTTAGAACTTTTGAGACCAGAAGATCCAGGTAGAGACGCGCTAGAAGCAATCGTGCGGCCCGCACCGCGACGCGGCCTCGCGCGACCCTTCGATGAGGACACCAGACGGTTTCTTCAGAGACCGCTCCTGTCCCCGAGTCCACAGATGTCAAACACGGGTACTCCAGAACCACATCTCTCGGAATGTAAAGATCAGGACCAGAAATCAAACGAGCGACAATCGTTTAAATCTGAGAGATCTCTGGCTGACGAGTTAAAGGAGGCGGAAGAGGACGAAAAGTCCGGTGCCATTAGACGAGACTTCCTACGCGAGTTCAGAAAACGAGGGGGAGGTATCAAGGAAGCGATGGAAAGGGAGAGAATGGGGAAATTAGCCCTGTCCGTCGAGGAGGACGAAGATGAGGAATGCGGTCTATCGACGGCAGCACGGCGCCTGGACGTGCTGCTCGCGGAGTCCAGGAACTTGCACGAGGAGCTGGCGGGCATCCACGAGGACATCCAGGTGCTCGCTCGACGCACGGCCCGCTGCGACCAGTGACGCGTTGGTACCGATACTGGCGTCTCTGTCACCGCACGCTCCTGCCCTCTCACTCCGCCGTTACCCAAAGCGTATCATGACCACATATCACTTCTTAGTTTCTTCCTAACGGTACACCTTGTGCTAATGCATTCAGTAATCATTGGCGGAATACTTGTTACTGTGTCAGAATTACTTGGAATTTGTGTTGCGTGACGTGCCCGATGCGCGCGAAATGTTTGTTGTTTTGCGCCTTACATGAAAAGTTGGTGAATACACGATGCGTGAAGAACCAATGGATGCAGTGTTGTAATGAGGTAGGGGTGCGAAAAAAGAAAACCGCTAGCAAATTTCAGTAATTGTTAAAAATCGTTCGTCGTCTGGTTAGTACAGTTTATGATTTTTTTTATTTACGCAATAGAATTAAAGACTTCTTTTTATTATTTTTTTGTTGAAGGTTTGGTTCTGTTTTTTTATTCCTAAAGTAATTTGGAATTACGAATCCAAACTAGCTTCTACCCAATGGCTTACGTTATCAGACTCTGACCAATAAAATCTAACTAACATCTCGACTTGAATTCTTGGGCAAAACAAGTAAGTTAAAAAACTGATCGCAATCGTTATTACATTAAGGAGACGTGAGAGTTTAGTTTAAAATTATGAATTAAATTTCATTTTTATTTTAATCTGTGACGTATGTGTCTGAGAATGCGACAAACATATGTATGTTATAGGAAGCCAATTCCCATGACGAAGCATGACTTGATCAGCTAATAATCTTTTAATGTATTTCAACAAAAACAAAACCGAATTCAAAATTGTGTAATTTCCCTTTTTCAGAAATAAAAAAATAGAAAAATCTTCATTGCTTAGATATAACTACATTAATCTCAATAATAGACAACACATGTTGTAATAATATTATGTAACTCAATTTTCGGTACTCAACGTTCAAAGACATTCAAAATTGAACCTCCTCTTCTTTGTGATATTACTAAAGAGCTTCATAGTGTAGTTTTTTATTTATAATAATTGAACGCTTAATATGCATACAAGCTGCCGAGACAGACGGCTGCAAGCCTATAAGCTTCCTTATCGCGTTTGACAGGAGACACGAAAGCCCACAAAAGATTTCGTGAATGGTTACTTGACTTAAATTGTGCTTTCCTCTGACCATCCCATTATACAGTCGTGAATTGTCGACCGAATAGTAAATATCTACTTCAACGTAGTCGAATATGGTACCTTACTAATTTATTTATTTTATTTTATTATTATCAACAGAAAAATAACAGCTAGCTTAAAAAAACATAATGTGCATCAACACCATCTTAAAGCTAAATAAAGTATTTATAAAGTTATAAGAATTTCTTCAATATCAAACTATTCTTTATAATAAACGTTTTCTCAGACAGAACGAACAATGTTTTAATTCAGTTGTACTTATAATGTTATACTGCTTTTAATTTCTCTGGTGATAACGTTGTGATAAGGCGTGTTATCGCACAATTAATAACCGAACGGCACTCGACGCCGCGATAAGCGAATCCATAATTAATATAATAGTTTTGTTTCTAAACATCATACAATGAATACGATTACAGCAATGAGTCAATTAACACAAATCATTAAAGATTCTTTCATTAATTACGTTATGCTATAAAAGTATACTCGAAAGTTGAAATCCAATAAGTTTAGCACATTTTATATGTAAAAACTTTAAAATTATAAACGTCTTTTTTTCGTTTTAGTTTGCTTTTCGGCACGTATATCTTGAATCTATTGCAATTTGAAGCCTAGTCCTAGATGAGCGACGCAACACGACCCAACGCGGCACGACGCGACCAATACATGACACACACACAACAAATTATCGTGACAACGTAGAACATAATCACAAAAAACTACTATTTGACATTATCGAACTGTGTCAATTTGCGTCGCGTTGTCGTGTTTATTGCTCGCGTAGGACAACGGGTCAATAGGTATTGCTTTTTACAAAATATCTGTCTAGGAAGTTAATCCCAGATCATTAAAATGTAATTACAATTACAAATTAAAAATAATTTGCGTAATCTTTGACAGCTATCAGGATATTAAAGAGGAAATCGGAGGAAATCGAAAAGATCAACCCATTGGTAAATATACATAATGGGTTTTATTGGATTCCTTTTAAGTTATTACTCCAACCTATACCTTATGTATACCATCTCAGCGCCATGCAAGAGTTTATATTGTGCGAGATATAAGAAGCACTTAAAAAAAAACTTGTATCTAGAGATAAAATATAAAGAGATACTTAGAAGTGGACGCTGAGCGCAGCAAAATAAACTCGCAAAAAGTGCCTGTTTCAGTGCACTAACAAAATAATACATTAATTAAATTAATTACCTCTAACTTTAACTAACTATGCAGTAAACCCCACAAAAAGCAGTTAACGAACCATTTGTAGAACACATTTAATATTTTATGAGTCGAGTTAATTAACGTAATGTTTTCATGTTAACTCATTTTCAATCTTATCATAAATTGACTAAATAAAACAAAGTTGCTATTCGTGGCTCAGTTTTTCCGGTAAATCATGAACCACGCAACAGATTTAAAAACAGTTTTCACCATCATTCAGATAATTTATCCCGGATTGTTTATGTGTATGATCCAGTATGAGTCAAATTTTGTAAAAAGTATACATGAATAAACACCATATTTCGGAACCTCCAAAAAAGCGCCAAAATTTTGACTTCCATGGCTTACGTTGGCTAAACCATAGAACATACTCGTACATGAAAATTATATATGTATAACAAAATTGTTAATCTCTAATAATACTAAATTAAACTTTGCAGTGGCATATTTCTATCTTCTATGGTTGATGCGAGAACCATTTGCTAAATTAAACTTCGCAGTGGCATATTTCTATTTTCTTATGATTGACACCAGAAATCTGTAAAAAAAAATCGTCGGTTATTTTCGACGCATTTTTTTTTTGAATTCACTAATAGACGGGTATTCACAAAGAAGGATTGCGTTTATAATTAATTAAATTGGATAAAACACTATTTTGAGGTAATTGTTGAAAAAGCTATAGGTGCGTATGACGAAAAAAATGCTGACGTATGTACATATGTATGTGCTTTGCCCATCCGTGCGAAGCCGGAAGGGACACTCGTACCTACGTAATCTATGTCTATATATATAATAAAATCTCTGTCATAAAATAATAAAAAATAGGATGTGGTAAATTTAAAAATTTAAAAATTACTTTAATAATTCTGCTTTTTATCGCAATACTCCTACTCTTATATCTATTCATCTAATATTAGTTACAACAGAGATATTGATAATATGGAATATTTGAAGAAGGAATATTGAATTTAAATAAGTCGCAGTTATGCCAGTTTCGCAAGAAATATCATCCACCTAACAATCTGCAGACGTCAGAGTTCTCTTGTCAGTAAGATGCCAACTCCTTAAATGTAATGATCATAGACAGTCAAAGTTATTACAATAGCATATTTTCTCATTGTATCACATCAAACTAAAGCGCCAATAGCCTAACAGTTAGGAATACGGACTACCAACTATCAGGTCGTGAGATCAAACCCGCCACTGGACTATTGTCGTGATCCTAGGATATGCATCACGTCATTAAGGGTTTAAGCTTTTAAGCTTAGACGGAATTATTGTAAAAATATTAGTAAATTACTTCAATAATCTGCTAATATTTGAAAAAAGCTCAATGGATCTCTGCTTTTCACTAAACCGAGACGAGAATATATACTCCTTTGTTATAAAATTTATGAAAGAGCAGCCGGTCCCTGTCCGGCACGCCAAAACAACTTTGACCAAAAATCGATCCCAGTTAATTTATGCCGAGGATCGCATAAATATTTATGGTGATATTGTTAATTCATACACGGCTGCGCCGCGTGAATTTCCTGAAGTATGGAGTGACAACCATCCAACAAAAAAACTCAGGACGTCATTGAAAACAACATGAACATATTATGCGTTGAATTGAAATATTTGTAAAAAAATTTAGGTACTTAAAGTTACAATTTTAGAAAAAAAAATACATTTATTGTTAAAATATCTTGATTGATTTGACGGTACAAGTTCAATATCAAAAATCGTCACATAATTTTTGTAGAAACGTTTGACGTTGACGATCTATTTTTGGCACACGGTAATTTTTTCGTATTTGGTTTCTTAATATATTTTATTAAGAGCAATTGTTTACATAGAAATCAGTGTAGTACCTAGGCAAAATTTGCTTTTAAATCTAAAATAACTTAAACCTTAATTAACTATAAAAATAAATTTAAACATTTACTAGATACACCTTACAAGGTTATATCGTAACACATCACATTTTGAATTAATCTTAGTGATGGGGTACTGATAATTGTGTATCGACAGAATAAAACCAAAAAAAATTGGCCCTTTCAATTCTTTCAATAATTAAATGTAATTTTTTAATTTTGTTTGTAAGAGAGAAAGAGAGAGAGAGAGGGGGGAGAGTGGGAGAGGAAGGGTATTTTCTCCTGTTCAGCAACTACAAACTAATGGTGGTGATCCGTCAATATTAAGTGAAGATGCAGATGTAACTTCTGTGACGCTTTAACAAGGCAGAGCTGACTCGGTATGATCATAACACTGGCGAAAACACTTTAAAATTTGCTACTTTTTCAGAAACATTAAAAAAAAAACAAACAATAAACGCTACTAACCTAACAGAATAGGATTCGAGATAGTGTTTAAGAAATTTAGCTTCGCAAATTTTTACCTATAATAGGGTTTCAATTCTGTCTCACGAAAGTTTTGATTCCTTGTGCACCCAACGCCTATGTATATCAGTATAATAATACCTCGTCCTCGGCGTGGCGCCCGCCCATATGAGCCGGATGTATGCGGTCGTGGTGTTTTTGCTTCGCACTGCCTCGTCTCTACCCTTTTACTCTGCTTCAAACATCATTCTGCATTATTTCATTTTACACATATAAACGTCTGAACTATCTCAATAGCTATCTCATTATAAGGTCACAAGAGTACCTAATACGTGGATAAACTAAGATTTCATTTGCCACCTACGGCGAATTTAAGTGAAGTCAAAGTACTCGTAAGCCAGGCCAGCAAAAATTTACTTTTAGAAAACGGGGTATTAATTTAGCACCACGTATTGGCTACAATATAAACTCATTCACAAAAACTTCCTGGAAATCGACAACTGATCATCCGATTGTAAATTAAACGCTCAAGAACTGTACCTAACCGCTTATAACATTAGTCAATATGATGGGCGAAAGTTTTACAGCTCTAAAAAGAAAAGATTGCATTAACCCGACGATCGTTCAGCAACCTGTAGGTAACTTAATATTTATTTCACTCGACCTGTCCTACTACTACAGGCTGTTGCGACCTGCTCATGCAAATAAATGCATTTAATTAATGATAATATAATATAAAGATAATGTATAAAGATGAAAAAGTGATGTCGTTTTTATTGATAGGTTATAAAGTGATTTAATATTAATAATAACAGTTATTAATCAGGGACATAGTGGCCATTTTGTTCGATAATAATCTTTTGCCATCTATTTGGCAGTTCCATAATCCCGCGCTCGAAGAAAGTTTGGTTTTCAAAACAACTCGACTCTTTTTTAAAAGTCTCATCTGAATCATTTATATGGTTCTGAAGAGAACGGAATAAATAGTAATCTGACGGCGCTAGGTCAGGGCTATATGGTAGATGAGTCATCAATTCCCAATTGAGTTCCAATAATTTCTAACGAGTGGTCAAAGATGCGTTTGGTCTGGTGTTGTAGTGATGGAAAATTATGATCCCAAGGTTCGCTAGTTTTGGCCGCTTTTTCGTAATTTCTTCGTCCAGTTGCATGAGCTGACAGTACGTAGGTACGACAATACGTATCGGAATTGATAGTCTGGTTACTTTGCAGCAGCTGGAAATAAACAATACCTTGATAATTCCCACCAAACACACAGTAAAAAATTTTTGGTGTTTTTTTTGGTGTCGGTTTGGTCTCATTCTATCGTAGACAATCCATTTTTCATCACCAGTTATAATTATCTTCAAAAATGGGTCGGTTTTGTTACGTTTCAGTAATAAATCGTAGATGTTAATTCAATTATTAAAATTTTCGACAAAAAACTTGACATTTTTTAATAAACTAATTAAAATAACGGCTTAACTCACGTGTGAGTATCACTCATTATCGTGTCGTGATATGCCGGTTGGCTTAGATCATTGCTTTTATTTTGTTATCATTAACAGTAGTTGACGACCAGAACGTGGTGCATCTTTGATATCAAAATCTCCAGAATGAAATCGAGCAAACCAACTCTGGCACTGGCGTTCAGTCAGAACATCTTCACCGTAAACATTACATAATTTTTTCCAAGCCGTTTTTGCCCTTTTTAATTAAAAAAAGAAAATATGACGAAAATGCTTACTTAGGTTTTTCATTTTGATTTGATATTTATATTTGCAAAGAATTGTGCGCGAATGACACTCAATTTTCGACAGAAGATAGTTTGAAATGTCAGCTTTCAAATGACATAGGAACTTCGAGAGCGCATCGATTCTAGTACTTTTTAGTATGGTGACGCCATCTACCGAAAAAAAGCAACATCACTTTTCGAACGACTTAATGTATATATGTGGGTGTGTGCGTGCATGCGTAAGTGCGTGCGTACGTGCGTGCGTGCGGGAGTGCGTGCGTAAGTGCGTGCGTGCGTGCTTGCGTGCGTGCGTTCGTGATCGCGTGCGTGCGTGTGTGTAGTAAAAAAATAAAACTTCAAAAACGTTGGTTATTATGTAAAGTAAAAAAAAAACTTTAAGGATTTTCTCTTGTTCCTTAGTATTCCTGCCAACACGCCAGCCGTCTTTTGTTCTATCTGCTAACAAAAAAGTTGTCGCACAATGAGCGCTAATGCGTCGCCACTCGCAGAAATGAAATGTTGTCCGTCCATCTGGCACACATTGCGCACGAATCAGCGTAGACGGAAAATTTTCGAACAAAATTTTCGGGCAATTTTAAATGCTGCTGCATTTTGAATTATCTTGATTAAATTTTATTTTTGATGCAAAATTATGTGAATCCTTTGGCGCACGTGCAAAGTTAAATAAGCTCTATTAATCTATTTTTGAATATGACAGAGTTCAATTGAAAAATACAAAATAGTAAATACGACGGCATCGATTGCGTTCTACCAATAAATAAATAGTTGAAAGTTAACCAAATTCTCCATCAAGTAACTTTTTTTTATGGAAGAAGATGGCAAACGAACAGGCAGGTAACCTCATGGTAAGGGACCGCTAACCAGAGGCACCTGCAACACTTTAATGAGATGCAGCCTTTTAGAGGATAAAGAAAAAATTAT
This sequence comes from Papilio alexanor hazarajatica, assembly GCA_018246295.1. Taxonomy (NCBI): domain Eukaryota; kingdom Metazoa; phylum Arthropoda; class Insecta; order Lepidoptera; family Papilionidae; genus Papilio; species Papilio alexanor. Next base: position 26,035 of record DWLR01000236.1, read on the forward strand.
ATTTACTTTTTCTATCCATATCTTCCCAATCCCTCCTTTCCTTGTTAGAAAGGAGTGGGAAGTGGTAGATGACTAGAATTGGGCCTCCGGCATCTCACTCATCACCAGAAACATAGAATACTGTTGCTTTACGTCCGTCTTGTGTGAGGTCATGGCATTTCACCGTTAAGCCGGCCCATTCGGCAACAGATTGTTGCGGCCTCTACCACTCTTTGACCATGAGAACATGCAATAAAAATGATATTTTCTTTATGTCTCTTTGACTTCATAGAATCCCGCGTAATCAGTCAAGCGGCACGAATTCGATAACATTCCCCGCGGTACGAAATCAAAATTTCCGTATTGGTGAAACATGACAATTTTTAGTGTAACATCGTATAATAGTAGCCATCTTAAAGTATATAAGTTACACAATAAATAATTATCTTCCATACACATTAACACTACGAATTTCACGAGTTTCATCGAGTTTAACTTCTGATTGTTGAATTAATATATAACACTCCATCTTGAGGTATCTAAGACTTATCTATGTGCAACAAAGTATCTATTATAATATTGTTCATAGATAAGTAATTTTTTATTACATGAAAAATAAAAACAAAAATAGTTATAAACATTATAGGAATGCGACATATTATAAATGTAACATCTGTTTAAGGCTTCGCCGACATGCACGGCTCCTGCAATTCTAATTCAATTTAAATGCAGAATAACCTTAGCGTGAACCGTTTTGATTGAACTAAGAAGGTCGTATATACTGTATTCTGCCACAAGTATATTGTTACATAACTATGATTTGTGATATAACCTTTATCTTAATAACAATTCAATACACGAACTAAAACACTGCATCTCTTTCCTATCGTGTGTCAAGATTCATTACTTTTATTTTCCTGTTGTTGATTTATTATTATTAACATTATCACCTATTGCTCCGTCTCACTTACGAGTCCTCGTACATCATTCTGCTAAGCCTTGCCGATCAGAGACTACGTCAAATACTAGCTAAAACCAAAATTAGCAATAGATTACATAAAAGTCAATAGAACCATTTAAAACGTAGGACTAATAGAACACAAAGACTAAAATGCAAAAGGCCTTGCATTTTAGGCGTTTTATTTTATTTTATGTATTTAATTACCTACAGCAGAGAGCCATTTACAGGCTCCCACCGATAGAACGGTGGTGACGGGATATTCATACCATGGACCCGAAATCGTAATTTATCACTGCATCACTGCATCCATACCTCAGTTTAATCCATAATCAGTTTAAGAACAAGATGGTACTACTAAGATAAGTTTATTACATTAGCATTTAGGGTGAACCAGATGTTTGTTGTCAGGCGGACAGCGCGCGCGCGCGGCGGTGCGCGGCGGCCGCGCGGCTGCTGGCGGCGGAGTCGCGTGCGCTGCGCTACCTGGACGACGTGGTGGCGCTGCTCAACGGTAACGTTGCCGCCGCCAAGCGCGCCCAGGCCTGGCCCTTCGCCCTCGGCCGCCGCGAGCCCTCCAGGAACTACATTATATAATCTCAGGTAGCGTACAACCCTTTATTAGGAATGGAAGAAACTAGCGACGGATGGAGGATACCGTTTTTCATTAACTAAACCGGCCCTCAATAGGCCCCCCTACTTTAATAGCATCCTCATGGTGTAAGGTAAGTGTACTTACCGCTGGGAAATCATAATTTCAAATTTGATGAGTAAATTCCCAAATAAAATATGACAAAAGTACCATTGACACACAGACTGGATTTAAAAAAAGTAATTTAAAGATAAAGATTAGGCTGTCTTGCAAAAATAAACACCGATAACGATAACATAACTGATTAGCTAGACTTCTAGTTGTAAGCAGACATGTCTGTCAGTAAGAAATGAAGCGTCACGTAGCGATGCCCAAATTTAATTTCCTGCTGCCTTGATTTAGGGGAGCCTGTTCAAACACAGACATGACCGTTTCGGAAGCTCTTTGCATTAATACACGAAATTACTGGGTCACAATCAACTGGGACTTGTTAAAGCATGCTACCCTTCATAACGATCCACTCAAGGACCGAAAGTCCCTCTTCCACCTCACGACACGATTTTATCACGAGTGGTGATAATAAAATAATACATTTATTTAAATCTTAGTTTACGATAATGATTTGATGATTTTTTTTTAAGTATCTTTAGGCATTATTTTTATTGCAAACTTTCAACAGATGCAGTGATATTTTTACACAAAAATTGTAAGCGGACGACAATTAACAAATTTAATAAAATTTGGACAGCACAAAGTCTGACGAGTCTTTTTTGATTAAATTCCCACTTCTTTTACTTAACTATTTTGCATATTGATCCCTTCTTCACCTATGAATCGACTGCGAAAGGATCGAATCTATCGAAATATCCAATCGGTTCTATGCTCTCTAAATCTAAAAATAACTTCCCGCTGTTTGTATAATTTACAAACTTTGCATAACCGGCTGCCATTATATCAATCAATCACAAGTTTGGCAGCCGGCGGCGGCGCGTGCGTGCCGCGAACGCGCATTAATGCGCGTTGATACACTTTCTAATAGCAGTTTCGTTCTGACATTATCCAGTCATCACATACATATATGTGCATGAATTATTAATTTCGTTTTCAAACTTTTAACAATGTTTTAAACGATATGTAGACGTACGTAAAACAGGTCTTATATAAAAATCCCTTAAAAATTGTCACTGAGCCCACTATAAAATATTAGGTACTAATATAGGGATCTTTAAACGTGGACGACCAGAGAAGGGTAACTGACCGAAAAATGCTAGTAGCCCAATGTTTTAGTATATAGACTACGAAATATAAGGTAATAACTCCACCATTCGATTGCTATCATGACACAACTAGCACAAAAGCTAAATGAAATTGTTAACTAGCTGTTATGTTTTAACTATAATAAAACACTTATCTCCAAGTAGCGTGCAAGCTACACTGGGTCCGTTGTCACAGTAAACGTATAATGCTCGATTGTACTCACATCGTGTCAGTCCCGTGGGGTTATAAAATAATCTTAATTAGCGGGTTGTGGGCCGGTGTCTGGCCGGGGCCGGCGCGGGGCCGGCGCGGTGCGGCGCGGGCCGCCGCCGTCGTCGAGCGTGGAAATTACAAAGCTGTCACGACATTTCGGCGCTCGTAACCCGCTCCATAACTAATTACCAAGTAAATGGAAGCCCCCGTTCGTGGAACAACAGCCCCATTTATAACCTACTAGGTCGCGACGACCAAGATTGTCATAATAATGTTTAGAAATTTCTCATGTTTTTAAAAACTATTCAGATGACGTCAAGTAGTCATATTTTTAGCAGAACAAGCAGTTTACTATTAATCACCATCAGATCATATGTCAGTGATTTAAATAGCCTATTCAAAACAATGCACAAGTCATAAACCTTAAGGCATATGACTTAAATAAGTATAATGCTTAATATAGGGTAATATAGTGTATTGCATAATACTGGGCGGCTAATGGCTTTTTCGTAATGTATTATAAGACAAAGTACCGTTTGCTTGACCACTATACATCCATACACCATAATAATAGGCTGTGTACAACTGTGACGGTAATCCAAATAAAGCTTACGTTATTTATGTAAATAAAGTTTTCGTATTTACCTTTGATTCAGATATATTTATTTCATAGTGTTATAAAATCCGTATTCGTACAGTAATCAATTTATTATTTTACGTTCCGCTTTCATTGTTGACTCTCGCAATTGTAAGCCTAATTAAATTTTCAGTATCACAATTTTATGATATTAATTTATAACTGTATGTACGGATTATTTTATTTTATGTTACTAATTTGTAACTGTATGTACAGAAAAGAGAAGAGGAATTACTCAAAACGAGTATATTTATTATACTAGCTGTTGCCCTATTTGTATCTATATGTACACATCTGCGTGAAAAACGTTCCCTCCTCGAACCCCTAACATGTTAAGGTCAGGGACCTTGTTTACTTTTCCTTTTATATTTCTTTATTAAATAAAATAATTTTTTTACAATCATTTGCTTAAAACTATTTACATTTTTATATTTAATTAAATTACGTCTTATTTCTACTTATAACTTTGAGGGCCAAAGGCTTACAATATTTAACAAATACATCTCTAGTTGTTTTATTTCTTATTAGGCTATGTGTTTCTTTTTCAATTTTTTCTTCTAATTTAATTTCTATGTTCGCCCTACATGCGGCGAACAATGGGCAGTCTATATATGTCTATATATACATACTAATATGTGCAGCACTGTTTCCTTCCGTGCTGGGTCACAGATGCACGAGGGGTTCTCCTTGCACTTGAACTGAGTCTCTGTCTCTGTCTCTGTCTCTGTCTCTGTCTCTGTCTCTGTCTCTGTCTCTGTCTCTGTCTCTGTCTCTGTCTCTGT
>DWLR01000237.1:0-30443 GCA_018246295.1 Papilio alexanor hazarajatica
GGTTGGGGGGTTGGGGGTGGGGGTTGGAATAATAAATGCGGGGCCGCGGCCGCGGTGCGCCCCAACATATAAAATATATAAAGTTTGACCGCGCGCGGACACTGACTGTGCCACCTACGGCTACTTTATGGGCTCACATGTCGCCGCATCAAAGAATACAGAATAATTATTGCAAAATATGTTCAGTGAATATATTTTGCAATAATTATGTTGTATTTCTTAATGTGTTTAAGGTTATTATAACAAAATACATTAAATACATTGTGTTTGATTTCGCTGGTGCACATACAATATATTATATAATAACCTATTTATTGATCACATTTTACAGAAAAATTGTTGGCGCTCAGAAAAAAGTCATTGGTGAGTAAGGTCTACAATTTATTTAACTGACTTTTGTTTGAATTATAATGTGTGAATAAAGAAAACACTGAAGTAAACGACAGCATTGAATGATTGTCATTAAGCAAATTTCTATAAAAATTGAAAATTATTACGAAAAGTTAGTATCTTGACCACATGTAAACCGACAACGGTTCTAGCAATATTGTATCAAGTAGAAGAGTCCACGTAGAGACGTGTTTGTATGAAAAATATTCCAATATCCACCCACCCCCGCGCTCAACGGAAGAGTGTGAGGGGGGGGGGTCTGATGGACCGTCGCGAGAAAATAAAAGGTGATCGCAATAAGATGGCTCTCAGGGTTTGAGGTCCGCCACTTTTCAAATTATATGTTTATCTTATCTGACGTGTTCTCAGCTGGCTGTCAAGAAAGTATTTTAGAAGAGAATTGCATAAGAATGTTATAAAACATTATTTTTTTTGCTTCTTTGTCAACATTTTTTCAAAAGATTAACGCAATTAAAGCAATTCTTTTATCCAACCCTGTTAAGTAATATCTAATTTATATTATTAAATTGAGTTGTAATAAATTACATGTATGTGCAGATGTACGAGTATGTATGTAACAGAAGCGCGAGAGGTGTGCCAGGCTCGCGCCAAATGGAAATCCGTTATCTCTATCTATCCCTCTGGGTTGCGGGCGTGAGTCATATGTTTGTATAATAAGTTTAACTTTATGCTGTTACTAAATTAAATTATTGTATTGTAGAAGCATAATTCTAAATACTTAGTTATCAGTTTTTAATTAGGTATTCACATAGTTTAGTTTTGATTTTGTAGTTTCCTCTCTTTTTCTGTGAATGTTGTTTGTCCTTTAAAAGAAATATGTAATTAGCTGCTAAAAATTAAACTATGTATTCTCAAACCTAATAAATAAAATACATAAAATGATAATCAAGTTGATTGTGTTTTAAAGGATTTTTTAGTTTTACAAAAAAATTGAAAATCGTAATAGGAGAAATAGAATAATAGTGTAGCTAAAGTAAGGCTATAGATGAGGATATAGTGCCTCAACAACAATTCTCGGTAAAACTAAACGTATTGAGTATCACTAGACAGAGGAGGTGACAAACATAAATATGGACATTTCCTTTTTATCTCTTTATCCCTTCCCCGTCAAATCATCTCTTTCTCCCCGTCCTTTCCTTATTAGAAAAGGGTGGGAAAGGGCAGGGCACTAAAATTAGGCCTCCAAAATGCAGAATACTTCTACTTTACGCCTTTCTTCTGTGAGTTTCTGTATACCGGTCAAACGATTCGTGCAACAGATGTTAACTACTGCTAACATGTTGTTGCGGATTCTACTACTGTTAACAATAAATAAAGTAACTTCATTATATTTTTATCAGACATCAAGTTCTGTAAGTGAACGAACTTGACGCGACGTCAAGCGAGTAGCAATGAATCCGCCAGATTAAACTTAAGCCTCGGCAAAAATGGGCATATCGCGAAATCTGCCTTGTGACCGGAAATTAAGACAGAGGGCGCTCCTTACCCTCCCCCGGCCTCCCACTTCCGGTGCGGACGTCACCTTGCACCGTGGGCGGAGGTCGTGCAAATGAATAACCGTTGTATTAATACCAATGTTTATAATAATAATAATGAATTCACTATCATTCATAAAATACACTAAAGATAATGTAGTGCTAAGTAGTGAGATGCTTTGTTTTCGATGTGGTTTTAATCAGAGTAAAAAGAGAGCGAAATGTGATCTTCTTGAGAATACGACCTGATGGTAAATGGCGATGTGATTTGGAGGTAGAATAACACTAGTATATATTAGGTTAAGATTATATAAACTCTAAAGAACAATATAAATTCTACCTTTGTACATCTACTGTCCAAATGTGTTAATACTTCTTTTTATATGTTAAATAAATACATCATTTCAAGAAATGTTTAAATATGTGTATTCATAACAATCTTCATCTATCTTCATTAGGACAAACGACGATTCCGGGTCCAAAAATTAAATGATAACAATTGCGTTTTGTACAAAAAACATACCCATTACCATATGACCTATTTGGCAGGCAATATGAATTATTCTGTAACAAAGAAGACGTATGGCCATAACACAGCTATGCGGTGGAGATCGCCATTATATCGCGAACAAAATATAGAATAAATCTCAAGTTAATAATGTGGCCAGTTCCGCCGTACATCAAAAGAGGCTATTATGGTACAAATGTAAAAATAACTTTTCCTATTAACTGCCCGCTCCATTCTGTCGGCCTCCGCGTCACCGTCGGCTAACGAGTTGTTTGTTGTTGCATTATTGTTTACTAACTAGATTTTTTTTTATAATCAATAATGTTTAAAAGGCTCCTACTTTATTCTTATTCCCGAGTAACCTACGCTTATAGAACGCAGTATGTACTACATTTTGGAAGTAATATATTGCTATACAGTTATAGTATTAAAACCCAAAGGTGATAGATGTTTATTATTATGTCCGAAATAAAAGATAATTGTGTAACTATCGTTTATTAACTTCAGTAGCTTACTACAGTCAAATGACAGACACACTGATATGTAAATAGGTTAAGGTTTAAAGAATTTTATTCTCATAACTACAATGTCACTTATTTGAGAATTTCTTGAGACATAAACATAACTAAAATAGTCGCCATGTACACTTTGAGACTTTGATACTCTTTTAATGTATTTTTTCTTTTTATTTGTTTATCATTTTATAATTTTCTAATATGTACTGTGATAATTTTGATTTGAATACATTAAATGAGCTTACATTTTTTGTATGGGCGGGTAGCTTGTAGAGTTGCGCTCCTTCGAATGTAATATTTTTTTATTCCATAGTTTGTTCGTACTTATGGTAAAATAAGTAAACTTGCCGAGTGCTGCGTTTACTAATCTGTGACGTGACATGCTTGTAAATGATACGCTGGTGTTAATTTTTTTGCTAAGGATTTTTTCGATTATGATGTATGTACGATAGGAATATAGTTGATTGATGGTTATTATTTCGGTTTCATTATAGACCTTAATAGAGCATGTCAAAAATGGGTATTGAAACAGAGTTTTTACCAACTTATTTCGTTTGATCTGTAGCTCATTCAGTTTTGTTTTAGTAGCACTGCCCCGAACTCAATCAAATATAATAAGTGTCGATTAATTAAAAAATTATGGATTATAAAGCGCACTCGTCAAGGTAAACATCTATTTATATTGCCGAGTGAACCAGTTAGCGAAGAGAGTTTATTTTTTATATAGTCTATTTGTTAATTCAATGTCAAATACCTGTTGATTCTCAAACCAAAGTGTTTTTGACTAGTTTTCTGTTCTATGGGTACCTATGTTATTGACAGTTAGTATGTCATGTGATGGAATGGGTTTGTTTTTAGACTTGAAGATGATGTAACATGTTTTAGTAGTATTTATTGTTAAGAGATTATACTGGTACCATTCAAACCAAACTTCTAGGTCTTCCTGTGCTTGTGTGAAGATATCATGTATATTAGTCCCGAAATAAACATGTATCGTCTGCATATAGGCTTACATGACCATGCTATACCCACTTTTATTATAGAACAACCTTTTATTATAGAAGGTATGACGCAAAGACTACCTACATAATGTGACGTTAAATAAATATTGAACGACATTGACATATGTATATAACAATAGAGACACGACTTAAAATAACAAGGCTGAATACAATATTTAAGGGTATTTGTGTAGCTTTTGAAGTCAGTCACATTCAAAAGCGCAAACGTAATTAGTTAAGAACACTGATGCACAACTTTACCAAATGAAACTTACGGGCTCGATGTCTCCGAATGAATCACAGACATTCTTAAATATGTTAAGAACGCTTACATACCATAGTTCTAATGGACTTATGTCTGGTCCACATTTTAAGTTACATCATCTTATTTACGCTCACAATTTGGACAGCAATTCTCGTCAGCGTCTTTAATAGCCGTTGTATTTCGAGTGTGGACATAAATAATACCTCAGTTGTCTAAATTGATAGAAGCACACAGTAATTACTGAGTATTGCCGACGGCGCTGTTAACTGCAATCGAAAACGTCCTTTATGCACCGTTGAGTGGAGACCAAATTGGTTCAACCTTCGTATGTTGATAAAGACCAATCGAGCCCAAGTGGCAATTGTAGTACGGACGGCAACCGGACACCGGGCGATATGAAAGCGACAATAAAAGGTGGTAGACCTGTCTCGTTGATTGGTACAATCGCATCATCAAGTGGTATTTACAATATTTCATATGAATGTTTTATTTTTTAATAATTAGATAACTTTATATAATCGCTTTTAAGATTGTGTTCTATTGGGGTATGTAACAAAAAATCTCGAATGAGTCCGCGAATGAGTCCGCGAAAGGTAAACAAGGTACATATATAATTCCTACAGGAAAACTTGTCTATGAAAAATATTCTATGCCGTAGTTAGGAATTAGTGATCTACTATCTATCTAGCTTTATCGGAGTAGTACCTTAGCTTCACAAAATTCTTCAAGATACTTCTGTGTTTCTTCTAAGTCACGTCAGCAAGCGCAAATCTATCCTTAAGGAGTTTTAATTTACTTCAATTTTATTTTGTCTCATTCCCATCTTGTAACTATTTCCTTACAGAAATTAGCAACGCATTTGAACTTCAGCAAATCATATGTCTGATCTCCAGTCAAAGTAAAGTAAGATCATATGTTTAATTTGCTAGCATTCATTGATAGCTGAATAGAGAACAAAGTAATGCTGCAAAACCGTTAATTGTAATCTACGCTGGACATATACGATAGGCATGTTAATTTCATTTGTATTCAAAAACAACAAAAATAATGTATTTCGCAATTATTTCCACTTTACAACTTTCCACTTTCATGCGTAAGTACGGATATTAAAATTATTAATGAACGCATAATGTAGATAAGGTTCTTGGAAGTCTAGCATGCGGTAGGTAGTGATAACCCCGACGGCACACACCTTTATCGCGGCGGCCGGCGACGGCGGTGTGCGTGAGGTCGTGGACCAGGCGCGGATGTGGCCAATTGCCGGCGCAATAAAGGTGCGTTTACCTCGCAACCCGCCTTGAACTCTGCGGGGATAAGCGGCCAATGAATTGCTACAGCACTGATGCATGTGATATATCATGTGACATGTAGATCGCTGAGGATTTATCTCATAATAGTCATGACTCATGTAGATTTTCTTAAAAGAAATAACAAGCAGAGGTCAAACGGTTCAGCTGATATTATGTGATGTACATCTTTTTCACTAAACGTTTGCCAGACCAGACAAGTTAAATAGTCATGAAAGGAAGAAGACATCGCCGTTTGCCTTATTCTGTAGCTTACACTAAATTACTATTATTTATTTGCCTATGCATTTGTTTATTCATATAAATTATTTTACAAACTTTGTTACTTCCTTACACAATGTGTCTAGTTATTTCTCGATGGTAAATTAATACATCAGGTCAATGCTACAATTAGATTTCTCTTATTTAAAACTGATCAAGTAATAAATGTTTCCAAGAAGTTTTGAAAATGCCTCCACCTATAATAATACATACAGATGCAGATGTCTTGTCATCAGCCTGGAGAAAGAGGTTATGTTGTTGAGATGGATCGCAGATAGCAGCTGCGTCGTGAGTGAAATTAAGCCGCCATATTGTGTTTAAGATGCAACTAAACTAGCCATTAGTCCCACACCTTCAGCACACATGCTTGCGCGTCCGCTTGATTGCCGCCAATTGTGGACAATCAGCGTCAATTCACCGCGCCGCTTTCACTTCTCACCGGTACAGTCGCACACATATGTACTTAAACAGTGCGTTTTAAAACAGTGTTTTTTAAAAGAATGCTTTCAATGTTGATCCTTATTTCGGATTTATTTTTGTAATCAACAAACCATTTACACTTATTTTAATAATTACATTTGTCTTATTGTCAAAATTCTAATTCGACTAAGTAGCATGATTATGGATACTGAAAATCCCTACATATTGATTATTATCCTCCGAATCACAAGCTTATCCTTTCATTGCTATCTATAGCTCCGCATCCGTAAGTTAAGCAAGCCTGGAGTTTTATGGAATACGACGTAATATATAATATTTAGTTAACATTGGCAACACGAGCACGCACGTGTTGCTAGTAAAAATATGCGCTGCGTAAATAAATACACAGCGCAAACCGGCCTTTGTTTATTATCAGAATGTCGAATTATGCCTCTAATATAATTGTAGGTATGAGATATGCCCTTATTATGTGAAACGGGTTCTTTATAGTTTTTATTTATTGAATCACTTGAAAAAAAATTGAATCTAAGGTTCATATTTACGTCATTAAATATTTGTAACATAGCCTTATGTTAACATGCCTTGGAAAAAGGCATATAATTTTTGATTACACATAGGTATTACGACGACTTGGCCGACAATATTTTTAAAGCGTATCAAGAAGGAAGTTAAAAAATAATATTCGGCACGTATAATTAAATCAATTGCCGAGGTTTTCGTAGAAATTTCTTTTCACTTTGGCTTTTCATGGACATGAAAATTATTGTGATTATCTCTTCAAGACAGACAATAGCACCCAACCAAAATATACCATATTTTTTTTACTAATTTTTATACGGATCCCTAAAAAACTTAAGACACCTTTCCCATAAATCCGGGAATTTGTGTGCAATCATAATATTTGTGCATATGACATGGTGCTAGATTATACTGTCATACAACTTTTTATTATTTTTAATAGCCTATATTAGAATTTAGAACACTGTAGATAAATTAAAGCGATTAGATATCTACGCAATAGTTTAGTTCCCGACTTACGATTTGGGGGCAAAAGTTTCGATTTCGATCCACATATTTTAGGAGCGATAGAGCCAGCAGAAGCGGTATCTGTAGCATGAGGATACTACCGAAATGCCGGATGCAAGTAAACCTGAAAATTAACCTTGAAACACCCGAGGTCACTGAGGTTCCCACTAATTGCATTCAACGCTTCAATTAATACGATTATTATCTCCGTCATCATTTACTAAACTACATTTACTTAAGCATAATCACTCAGTAGGAAACGGGAGTTAATTAATTAATGTAGTCATATGTATTGTAAGAGGAAGCGCCGGTGTCTGTAACACAGTGCAAACTAGCACAGACTGACGTTCACTCAGTCTCCAAAAATGCATAGCGTTGTATATAATGGTATATCAATACTTCTGTTTCATGGGATTATTTGTTTCTGGCGCTTGATAATAATATAAATAATTTATTATTTAATATTATTAGTTAATCAGGAAGAACTGACCAAGCCTAATTTTTTGTTTATTTTTCTACTATTTTTTTATTATATAAAAATACCGTACTGTGTTTTTATTATATAACTAATACTATTAAAGTTAAAATCCTCTAAATATACAAGTTTCAATTTAATTTATTCATCTTCGTCACAAAAAAAAAATTGGTTCCCGTCACGAATTAAATATAGAGTATATTTAATTCGTGACGTGTATTAAGCATCGCTTTTACTTGTTTAAAGCTGGATCAGTTCTAACAACTAAACTCCATTCACAAAGATTTCCTCGTCACAACAAAGGTATTGCGTTGTTTAGGGATAAATCGTTATATTAAAGCTTTCCATTGTATTTCAGGAAGGTACGTTTGTTCGCACCGCGCCACCTTTCAACTGAAGCTGTCCAAACAACAAAGATTATTTGACAATAATTCAGTTTGTTGCCTATAACGTAATTGTCTCCGAGAAAATTAACAAATTAAGATCTCTTTTAGTCGTACTGCAGGGGAGACGCCGAAAAGCATACAGTGATCCAACTTATTTTTCGTGTTATGGAGGGAAATGGCTTCTGGCTCACTGATTATTCAGTTTTGGAACCTGGATGGAAAGGAACAAAACGTTTTTTTAAGTTATGTAAGTTATCGAGATTCGACTTAAAGAAAAAAAAAAGAACATAAAAATTAATTAAAGAAACGAGCAAATTAATACATGCAATAATAAACAACAAACGGTCCTAAATCGAAATGTAGCGAAAATATTTAATAACATGTAGTGTAAAAAAACATTTGTGATCACTATCACCGAACTTGGCAATATTTAACTCACCATAGTAATAAGCAAATGCAATGTCTTTTGTTAATTTATTACTGTGCCAATATTTCATACAATTTACCACCCTTAGCTCATCTACATACATCTCATCATTTTAATAACTTACTTGGCCATGCCTTCTTTCGTTACATTTTTTTATTTGTCCTAGTCTAATACTTTGATTTATGTTTTGTTACTTTTTTATATTATAGAACTGAAGAAACGAAAACAAAAAACAACTGGAAAACTGTAAACATTTTTGGGTTTTAAGATTGAAGTTACAATCTTTTTTAAAGTATTTGTATAATTCCTATATGTACGCACTATGATTGCAATTAACGTATATAAGCAAGTTTTCACTTACCACCGAGTAAACAGCGAGTCAGAATAAAATAAAAAACCGTATTAGCTAAAATGCTTACCAACTTATCCTCAAAAAGTAATTTTATGAGAGAACGATGTCTACATACATATTCCACGTGCCACTTCTACATTTATCAGGTGATAATCTTTGTCCATCATTTCGCAACAAAGGCTCGGTTGTTTCGGCCACCGGCGCGCATTGTCCGCTCCCTCGCCGTTCCATTGTTATTCTGACAATCTCCAGCGCACCTACAGTCCTATAGCAAGGGATGGACGCTTCGCGTGATTTGATACATCATTTTCATGACAATATTCAGACATTCGAAATGTCTCGTTTCAAAGTGTTGGAGGATTTATATGTCATACCGATTTTATTAAAACTGTATATGTAACGATTCACTTGTTGACGTGACGTTGACGTGACGAAGTTTGGGTTTCTCTATCGCATCCTCTGTCCTCCAATAAATGTGCACGTGATTGCAGTCCCTATCGGATGAGTGCTCAACAATGTATCATTATATTAAACAATCAATAAATTAAATTTAAATAATACAGAATTGTTTTATCACATATCTCTTAATGTAAGCTATCGAATTCGCTCAAAGCAACCTTATTGTATTTAATAAAATAACAAACTAAATTAGCAAACGTATAGTTTACATGAAACAGTGGACCGAGTGCATTACATACGCATGAATATTTTCCTATCAAAATAAATGAATAGGACGACAGGAAGTTAACTGAGCCTCACCAGCAACGTGTTTTCTCTTAATAATTGTTATAGTAAGTAATAATAATGGTAGAGCTCGTGACAACAACATCAGTTACATGATTCACTATTTCTCTCTGTATGCTTTATATCAATTTATTTAAGTAGTAAATCAAATGTATTGTACAAATTGAGGTAAAGATAATTTTGCGAATAGTAATCCATCCCTGGTCCGATCTATAAATCCTGAAGATTCGAAAGCTCTAGACACCAGGTGTCCGGCGTTCTAAGAAACATGTCTGTTGCGCGGCGATCTGTCTCACTAAGCCTTGTTTAGAGAGACAGGTGACTGCAGACCAGATATATGAACCTGGAACTAATTTCGGAAAATCGGTCACATTAGATTTAATCCCTAGACGAATTTTACTGGAGCACCGCGCCTAACGCTCGCTTGATTTAAGTGACATTTAATTAACAACTAAAATTAGACGGATCCTTTGATGGATGTTGGCCGCCATTGAACCAACTCTACATGCGACTAATGTGATAAGTATCAGTAATCTTTGTAGGAAATTTTAACAGCAACTTGGTTGTTTTTTGTGCGTAATGTTTTGATTGCTTCTGACTATTGGGGCAGTGATTGGGTACTCATTTTCCATATCTCCTCTAGATACTCAAAATTCAGAGAAGAGAGAGAGAGAATCGCTTACGACCTGTATCCAATCCTTCGTCTAAAACTTGTAAATGATAAATAAGCCATCGTTTACGCAATGTCCAACATGGCATTTTTTCAACATTCTCTTCTACTTCTCCATTAAAAATAAACTTACCATTAATATCTTCGAATATCCTACAGCTCTAAATCGATAGCTATAGATGCATTTTCATAATTATTTATTTTGATATTTTTATAAATGAATAAGTTTTTCAAATGTAATTGCTAAAATCCAAAAGTCATACAGCAATCACTCGCAACCATTTGAGTCATACATCATTTATTTGACGGAGGGATTAGTCGCTCACTCCATTACATCCCACCTCGTCCATTGCAACAAAGTCATCCAAATAAACAATCGAAGAGCGCGCTTTGATCTGCGGCCACTGAGTGATGGCTCGGCTCTTACGGCCAGCCGTTAACTTGCGCACGTCAAAACCGTACTATTTCATACGTGAACTTAAAAGCGCGCATCGCTTTATGACCAGTATAAATAACGCGCACGATTTAAGGACGCGCGCTTGGCGAAGAAAAAGAGTGCAGTGCGCAGCCGCCTTCACTTGGTCAGGTAGCGACGCGCCCGCAGCTGTTCTACAGTCCCAGCAAGGAATGCCTCACTGTGTATCAATCAGTTCAATATGGACTGGAAATATGTAGATTCTTTCTATTAGTACGTATTACAACAATACAGTACATTTCTTTTTTGTATAAATCGTTTTTAACTGATTTATTTCTCGGAAGTGTTGATGGACAAATGCTTCGGTGTTTCCTCTGATGCTCAATATCTTAACAAAAAATAAATACCAAAAGACAAGTTCTTTATATCATACCTTATTTTATATAATTATTATATATGTAAGGATACATACCTGAATACTTATCTAATTAGAAAGAAAGTGCCAAGATCTTCACCATGGAAATGTATTGCAGAAGAATTGCTGCTACAATACGGTAGCCCTAAACTTTGTAAATCATCAACATTAACAACATCTACGTGAATAAAGATAAAAGTATTAATACGGCGACCTGTCGCCTTGAGGAATGCTCGTTTACATCACGACACCGTGAGACTTTTGAAAAACGAGACAAGCAAACGAAGACAATATGATTAGTATGAAAATATCCAAATACATATGTAGATTGACATCAAACTTAGAACACGCGACAGCCAATTAGTCTAGCCGCTGACCCGTGCGAACGCCGATCAGTCAGCGACTTACTGCGCAACAAATCGCTAACGACCGCTCTGATAGCCGAACACCGCGCCTTTCAATGTCTTACAAAGTAACACGCCAACTATAACCCGCTCGTTTGTGCACTACGCTCGTAGTAAATCAAACAATCAGTTAAACGGGCGCGCGACGGCCGCGCGACATAGTTGCGACTGATTCGCGACGCGACACAAATAGTACGCGTGATAGATGCAGCAACACGCTAATGGCGTGTGCAGAGAAGTAAATCTAGGATGCTGGAAGGTGAGGGATTGCGGAGGTTAATTAACACGTCTCAGGTACGCACCTGTCCTGCAATAAATTGTAGTCGGGACGCGACGTGCCGCAGGTATAGATTAATATTATCGCCGTGTCGCTCTGCACTGGAACGGTACGCAGATAAATTAGATTTAATGGCTTTATTAGCAATTAAGTTTATTATACCATAACGAATATACAACGAGGTACGAAAATACCATTGTCCAGAGGTAGTTTGGTCAGACAATAAAACTATATATCTGAAATTAAATACCGAAAGCGTTCTTGACTTTTTTGTTAGTAATAATAAATATAAGTATAAATTGAATCATTTGATTTAAAAAAAAAACTTTAAGTCGCAATCATCAGTTTCACATGGTTGAATGTATATGTCTATTATATTTAACAGAGCAGTTAGGACATTTTCATTCGTGACCGTTCGAACTATTGACTGTACCATACTGAACTGTATTTTATAGTGTTTTTACAAAACAAGTAAAGTTTGAACAACAAGCGGCATCCGTCACGCCGCGCACAATATTCGAGCGGCCGCCGTCCGAGCACTGAC
This sequence comes from Papilio alexanor hazarajatica, assembly GCA_018246295.1. NCBI lineage: Eukaryota > Metazoa > Arthropoda > Insecta > Lepidoptera > Papilionidae > Papilio > Papilio alexanor. The sequence continues at coordinate 12,320 of DWLR01000237.1, forward strand.
AGCTCTTTGTGTCAACAACAACACGAAATATTGTGTCCAGTGCGCGGACGTGTTTCCGGTTGTAAATTATTACTATCGAAAATAAAATTTTATCGCCATTTTGCTACATTGTATTGATTTCTGTTGAATGTACTCCATAGTTGTTAGCATGCCGCGTCTATTAATGCTATATCTTTGACAGTCCTAAATGTATGTATCTGCGTCATAACCGGAATACTGCCGATTTGTATTAATTCTTGTTTTTAAATTCTTAAAAAATGCTATAATTTTGGACTTAAGAGACTTACAAGCGATTTACAAAAAAAGGAAAAATAATTTATTTAAATCCATTTTGAAAGCCTTTTAGATGAAGCTGTGCTATAAAACGTTATCTGGTACAGGTTAGTATGACAAAAGTGATCAAAATCCTCGCACTAGGCGTAGCTTGTACCCCAAGGAGCACTCGTTAGACGGCAAATTCATTATAAAAATATACAATAGTGCCATTTTAAAATGATTATATGACTTAATCGTCTAGTGACCTGTGACTGTGCAGTTATTAAGTACTTTTTATAAGCCAGTAGCCTTTCAGGAACGCCATCTTGGTGCTCAGTCTCTCAAGGTAAAGTAATACCTATTTCAACGTGCGACGATATAAAAAACAGGAATAACGTAAGGACTGATAAGACATTTTCCTTTCGCCATTTTACATTTAGGTTTCTTTGTTTAAAAAAGTAATGAACCATGTTCTTATATTTAAAAAAGTAGTCAATTTGGATAGAGGATTATTAAACTGAAAACCTAAGCAAAATAAGTCATCAGATTGCATCGCTTTATCAGTTTCTACACTCTAAGTAGTCGCATCTAAGAAAACTAATTCAGATGAAGATAAGAAGAGCTCGGCTGCGTAACAAATGGGTGTTATTAAAGGGGAATCAACTGCCGATGCATCATATCCTCCGACCGAATACATCATAACAGAAGTTCTTTTAACATGAAACACTAGCGGTGACGCTCGGACTCTCTCCTCAAAGACACGCCGCCTACTGGTTATTTGTCAACTGTCAAACCTGTACCTTAATTGCACGGCCCCCGTCACTCCCCACTCCCTCTTTCCATTCCCGGGACACCTTGATTAAACGTCCCGACTATTTATATTTAATACTGGGAACTAGCAGCGATCTTCGTTTTGCTGGCGAGTTTGCGTCGACCACTTCATCTCGGAGTATTAGTGATGGCATAAAGATATTGGCCACCGTACGTTTCATATTAATAAACTCTGACTACCGCATGAAAGGTCTGGTCACATATGTCCAGATAGCTAAAATTATATAAACCACTGTTAGCAAGGCCTCGTTGTATTGTCAGACCTGAGGTGTTATATAACACAATAATTAAATGCATAATCGTCACATAATCTTTCGATCGCTGTAGTGTCCACATCTTCTGTAACATTGATTAAAATAAATTTTGACAAAAAGTGTATTAAAGTGATTCAAATTATGTCGAGAGAATGATAAGTTCGCGCTGTTTTTTACTGACGCCACAGTTTTTATCGACTTTAACCAAAATATGTTTGTACAAATTCTGATTTCATCTGCCACAGAATCCAAACGACGTAGTTTTACATAGCTGTTGGATTTACAATGTTTACGCAAGCCGCGGGCGCGTGCTCGATCGGCCAGGTTCGCTTCCCGGGTCGTAACTTACAGGCAAATGATGTAGTTTGTTTAATATGGATTTGTGACCTAGATGTTTGAGTTACGAAATCATCGGCTGCTGCCAATGTAGGATCAGATAGTTCCGACGGTTACATTATTGTTTAATTGACAATTCGCATAATAATAATAATATTATAAGCTCACACGACTACAAAATTCTAAGACATATTACAATAAAAAATTGTTTTCAACACTGGTGGAGACACATGGGAACTCCTTCTAAGTCACGATTCAGGAGACTAAAGCGTTCCAATTGATGCCCCCATTTCCATTCCCTTACCACATTCTCATTCTCTATTTTTTGGACAAATGGCAAAAAGTATGTCATCATATCCCAGCCCTTTTTTCACTTAGCTAGAGTCGGCGCAGTATGTGCTACTCTACCATATCTGATGGACTCTACTGTAGGCCATACTGTACTTAGTTTTAGCTATAGTTTTTTACGGCCGGCCGCTTGCCTAACGCCAACCCTCCTCCTAACTCCTCGGGAATCCACCTCCCCTTCCCATCCTTTCCTTATTAGAAGTGGGTAGGCAAGGGAAGAGTACTAGAATTATCACACCTTACTCATCAAACGAAACGCAGAAAACTTCTTCTTCACGCCTGTCTTCTCTGAGGTCGCGCCATTTGTGCAACAGATGCTGTTGTTGGGGACTCTACCACTGTTAAGAAAGGTAGTGCTTAACATTAAGCAAATGATTACTTGTTCTCCTCAATTCATAAAAAGCACTTTTCCCACAATCAAACGAATGTCCAGTCCATCTCATTGCTACGGAACTTGTTACATAAAAGTCAGCAACACACACTCACAGTTGAAACATAATGCTTACTGTCACATGGTACAGGTTTCTCAATAAGAGAGCGTGATCTATTCAAACAGTTCCGCTGTGTAACGCGCGTCATTTGTTGCATCGAGTGTGCTCATAAATTGATGTCGTCTTTGAAATATAAATAATACACCGCTAGATATCAATTTGAATAGAATCACATTTTCTGAAAGAAAAAAAAAATTGTTTTATTTGCACAAATATTTCTAGATAAAATGGTATAATTTTTGTTAACTTACTCGGATTTGTTTGGACACAGACATATAATTTATTAGCTCTTACTGGTAAGACGACAGTTAGCCAAAGACTTTTTATCGATTTTATCTTTCTTGGTAATTTTTAAAGAATCAATACTAAAAAAGAAAAGCATAAAATCATGTTGAATGCAATAGTGATGCGTGTGTATAGTCTGTGCAGTCTTGTATCGACTCAACATATTGGCATCACGACAAAAAGTAATCGCACTTCGCCGACATTTTTTTTACATGAGTTAAATTGACATTTAGTGCGTCAAACGTTAGAGGAAGTAGAAAGATCGCCGTCAGGGGCCGAACATCTCCTTTCATCTAAAGACATGATCTCACCTCCATTTATGAATATATTACAAACATTAACCGTACATGCCAGAGTCCTAACAATATTCAAATTGTAATAATGCCCAAAACACAATTTTAAAAGTTAAAATAAGAGGTCACATGTTTATGGCATATCTGCTCGATATTAGGTCTATAAAATTGATATTACATTGATGAATTTATGTATCAAGATATCAATGAAACATCTGCAATATGTACAACGATGTTGAATACAAAAATGACATTATCGTAAAAATCACTTCGTAACACCCACTCGCAGCAAGCTGACAGGTACGCGCTTAAAATATTGAAGTGGTCTTTGATTATAATATTTACGATAAGTGTAATGGCATGTAGATTGGTCGTTAGTGTAACAGCTATAGGTTCTGATTTTATTGCGGTGAGAAATGTTTGCACAGTTCCCAGGGCGACGACGCTCGCTAAAAAGAAATCAACAGGTGACAATTTGTTCGTAGATACGCGGAGTAATGAAATGAGAATTTATGATTATATGGCATCGTTTTCGTTATTTAAAATCAACAGTGCCGTTAAAAAAATCTATATCAGCCTATGAATAAAACTTTCTGACAGCAGAGCAAGTTAGTCACCTACGGTCAGTAGGGTTTATTACATTTTTAAATTTGCTTTGCTTGTTCATTTTACATCCATCAGTTACGAGGAATCTACGCGAGCGCTCTTATCGATTAAAGTAATACCATTTTACTTTCACGATCCTTCATTAATTTTGTGGTATTTTGTTGTCTTCGCAAGCTTTGCGAATTACTAAGCTTACCAGCTCTCCAGTATCTACGGAGCAAATCATAAATAAAAAGTTGCAATAAATTTACCCGACAAGTAGACAGGCGCAACTGAAGCGATGTCGAGTGCGAAATGCTCATTAAATGTTAATTGGTGGTATGCAATTAAATACAAAAAAGTAGAAATAGAGTGAAATCAACGGTTAATTCCGGCCAGGAGGTGGTCTGGAAAATTTTTGGTATAAATCATCCCGAAATTATTTTTATAAGTGAGCCAGGAACATGTGCTTGCGATAAAAATACCGTCACAATGACACGCTCACCGACGCAACGTTAGATACCAACGGTCTCTGTCAACAAAGCGGGTATGGTCAATTTTCCCTAAATGCTAACAATCATTCTTCTCCTCTATATATTTTACTTTAATATTATTTAAACTTTACCTTACATAATAATATTTTTTTCATATATTTATAGTAAATCTGGTGTTAAGTGATCACCATCGCATTTGCAATACGATTTTACTTTAGAAATATAGGACGTAGTTTAAGTTTTGATATTTTTTTCTTCGAAATGTTAACTTCTCTGTTGAACGCCGTAACAAACGGAGCTAGTTTAAGCACGGTCTCTAACTCCAGGTCCGAATGGAAAATATATTTGTTTGTTTTTAACGGACTCCAAGAAAAGTGGAGGTTCGCAAGTGGGTCTAATTTACTTTTGAATCGCATTTAATCTTGGGTTTCGAAGATATACCCAAAATTTACATACAGGTAAATTTAAAACAAGCTCTCTTTAATGGATTTGTAAAGAGATGTACCGTGCCTATAAATGACTCAATGACATAAATAAAATTATCCAAGTTTGAAGTTTGTTTCGTTTTTGCTAAAAAAAAAGATAGTCTAAGATTATAGAAATCTGATGTTACGCGATTACCCGGTAGCGAGGTCACCTGCAATACTATTTATAATCCAATAGAAATATGATATGTACGAGTATTTTAGTCACTATTTTTTCTTCTTCTTGTTAACGTTAGACGTTATCGTTTGTTAACGTCTAGGATGAACGAGGTCTGCGGCTTCAATACCAAATCAAATATATATATGTGTGTGTGTGTGTATTATATGTATTGTTTGTTTTTTAAAATATTGTAAATATTATCTGTTTAAACATTCCTGTCACGTTCTCCTGCTGACCACAAGTGTACATTATAGAGGGATGAATCAATAGCGTCTATCCCCATTGGTTAAAAATGGCGTTGGTTTCTTTTATAAATTAGATGAGGGCCTTAAAATGTACTTAATTCAAAATATTAAGTATATTTGCACGTGTGTGGTGTGCGTGTTGAGCGTCGAGGATGTCTTCCAACTCATTAGGGACCAACGCAGAAGAGTGCGCTATAAACAATCCCCCTGAAGTTCCTCGCCTGCTCATTAACATATAAATGCGTGCCACTTGCGGCGGATTGGTAAATAAAAACTCAATCGGTACAACATTAAACGTAAGGTTTTTGCGCACCCTACTGCCACAGAGTAAATCAAAAATGGAAATTGATAGGATATTCTTATACAAATCACGTTTTATCAACTGAAACAAACTACATTTAAATTGTGATTTGTTTTTCAGAAATTTCTAAAACATTATGATAAGCCCTCAGACAATTTCCGTTTTTTGCGACTAATTGTAGGTATGAATAATAACGGTATATATCTAACGGTACCGTCATCTCCACCTCAGCCTATGGTTGTCCTGGGCGGGAATCGAACCCACGTTCTGCGGCGTGCAAGGCTAAGTATCTTAATTAGTTATAAAATTAATATTTTAAATTACCCCAGTTCATTAGCTATCAATATAATTGTTGATAGCTTATTAACTGGGGTCTTTTAGTCTTCCAACTGTTGATTTGTCTATATTTTTCATTAATCTGTACAAGTTATTCAGAGACGCTCTGTGATTTAGGAGCCCTAAAGGAATTTTCGTGACAGAAACTCATTCAAAGTGCTGGTGCCGCAATAGAATTATTGACAATTACTTTTATTATTTTATGAATCTTGACTTAAAGTGTAATATGTAATAGTTTATTTATTGTAGACTTCTTTATTATAATCCATATGTGTTAGTAACAATAAATCTTTAAACGAGAGTTAGCAGTTTAAATAAACACTGATTAACAAACAAAAAAACACTGACATAATAATAAAATAAAATCGTTTAGCCTGATGGGATTTACATTTTACAATGTAACTGACTGCAACGACTCAATACTATGGACTATCCCATCTGGCTGTAAAAACACTCAAGAGAGAATTTTCCGTTAACCGACTACCCGTAAGTAATATAGCAATTCTTTGACGCATTATAACGAGAAAATCATTAACATTTGCTTTAGCAATGTTTGCTGGTGAACAATGAACTACAAAACCATGGTAACCCCAACATTGCACTGAAAGCATTATTATAACTCGGTCAATAACTCTGTTGGTACTCTCCGGAAACCTTTAGTACCAGCCCATGCTTCTCTGTATACCTGTAGCATGTGAAAACCAACTTTTTAAGCGAAATATTTTAAAATAATAAGAAACATAAAGAGTAAAAGAATAATAATTTACCCCTGGTGGGACTCGAACCCACAATCCCCGGCTTAGGAGGCCGATGCCTTATCCATTAGGCCACAGGGGCTGCTTACCCTGATTGTAAAGATACGGTATATTTGTATAATGTGTTACTTATTTCAATTATTCAATTATATTCACACTGTCTTTTTAGCTACATTTAAGAGTTATAATTATAGCCCTAAGATTGTAAATGAGACAGCAATCGGCTCTTGGACGTCGTCAATTAATTGTACACGGACACATCGAGTTCCAATCGACTTTTACGAAATGTTTACTTTAATGTTCACAAGTACGATAACACAAAACTGTATAAATATACACATTCAATCAATATTTCGTAAACCTTAAGCGGCTCGATAGCATTTATAGACCGATAGATAGATTTAAAAACTGATACATCTCAATTTAAGTATATAAGAATGAAATAATAAAAATGTAATTAAGATACAAGTTGAAATTTAAAAGATAATAACATAAAGCAAAAATAAAAATCTAATTTTTTAAACAATCTGTAGATGCATTAAATACATATCGATGTATTTAATGCACCTACAGAGCATCGGCTCCTCCTATCCACATTTAGCTATTGATTTTTGTTTATGTTGATTGAGAACTTTTAAACATGTTATATTTTTAGCGTTAACAATGTGAACACTTGTTGATGTTGTTGTTCAACGATCCACCATTCATTGTAATTTTGATGTATTGTTAAGTAACATTCTCGACGAATCTCTGTGGTTTACTGGACGTTATTTGACGCGGCTTCCACTTTCTCTCCTTGGGGCACAGTGACGCCGCGTCACTCCACGTGTCGTGTGAAAGCGACATGAACTGCGTTTTAGTTTTATGTTGATAACATGCGCGATAGCCGGCGGATGCTCGCTACTATCAATAAAATATTAGTTCAAAGACATTCTGACCGGTTTACTGCCGAGTGGCCATTAAATATTTTGAAGATGGGGAGCAATAAAACAATATCTATCCTGTAACAGCATGCCGACTACGTTGTTCACATGTTATAAAGTATTTTTCGCCGTCTTAATTAATGAGGGGTTTGGCAGGCAAATGTCTCTGAAAGACGTACGTTGAGGGAATTTGCGCCCAAAGTGAAGGAACTTTGTTAATGATACCATGATCAATAGCATAAAAATAGTAAACATATGCTTCTAATGCATGGTTAAGGAAGATGAGGATAAGGAAGATCCAATTCGGCGTGATAATAAAGTATTTATTTTAGAAAAACCAACTTAGGACTAAAAAAATATTTTCGGAATACGGAAACATGTGAATACAAAACAGCAGGTGACAATTAGTTTGAAAGGCTTTAGGATCGGTCGCAGTGGCAACGATTGAAAAAAACTGGCAGAGGTATGTACCTATAGAAGAACATCAACAAGAAAATCTTCTAACACTTGCATGTAATTTTCTTAACGATCTAAAAAATATTAAGCAATCGTCAGAAACAGACAACGTAAATGCAAAAAAAAAGAAATACTTCACAAAACGAACAAAAAGTAAATTAATGTTTCATAATTTACAACACTACTAAATTATGGACGTTATCGTAACGATAATTACAAGATAAACGTTGTAAATCTCGTCTCAGTCTCTCCGGCGCGACTTTACGTCCCGCCGCAGTACTTATCTAAGACTTTTCAATGTTTTTTTATTTCTAGTATTTTTTCTTTCCGAGTAGACATCTGACAATCAAAGACAAAACGAACATGTTTATTGAGGAAATAAAAATTTGAACCTGACTTCGTGTGATATACGAGGGCCGTCCGCGCGCCGGAATTACTGCGAAAGTCAAATAATATAATATCGAGAGCGGGTTTAATGATTCCGCGAAGATGCGCACCGGATCTAAATATCTAGAGATTTACTGCCCGTACCGGCTGTAAAGACACAGCATATCGCTGTTCAGTGGCACAAGAGAATATTCAATACTAAATCGGTCATTGGACATAAAGGCTCCCACTCTGTCACATTTGTGCCCAAGTAAGTTCAATGAAAAGAGGATGTATCTCTTTTCATTGAACTTATGAGGTCAACAATAAAATTACTGCCTAAAACAATAAGCAGCGAAAAACCACCTAGTGGTGCTTCTTACATGAATTAAGAAGCTAGTTTGGATTGCGTGGCATTAGTTTGTAAGAAAGCTTTCGTTCTAACAAATTTCATATATATTTAAAACTCTTAAAAACTAATCTAACTAACTAATCACCTAAATTGTTATTTTGCAATTAAAAATGTTACTGTGTGCATTGGGCTATCATGATTTGATTGAAAGTAATTCGCTATTCGTAATATTCATACGCAGTTAATATACTGTCGTAGCCTGTGGGTACTCACGCACTCCGGGCTCCGGGTCTGACGTAATGCGATAGACATAGTTTGCACATCTATGAGAAGTTCGTCCTAATTATTTTGTTAGTATCAGCCGTCCGTAGAGCCTGGGCCTGTGATCTCGCGGCGCAGCTTCTGCGGGGTGTGTTTGCGCGGCTAATGACAGAACAGGTGCATCCTGTGTTTTTCATTCATGTTATACTGGAAATCAAAGACGTACTTTAATGGCAATTTGATTCTTTAGTATTATGTCAGCATATATAACAATTATTTAAGAGCCCTTACACAAAAGAACCAATGTGTTAGAGTGTAATACATTATTTGGTTTGAAGGATCACTGTTATTCTATTTTCATTACTATTTTACGTTACATGTGATGAGAAACAAGGAAATATTTAGTTTAAGCGTTGAAGATGAAACTGGTAGTTAAGTGACCACGAAAATAAGGCCTACTATACACTACTTTATACTACGTGACTGAGTTTAATACTGATAAAGTTCTTTACAAGATCCAAACTAAGTTCATCACGATACTACATTTTTTTTAAAATATGCTTACCTGTTTATAAAATCCATACTTGGCACCTACATAATTAAAATATACATTTTTAATACATTTATTTTAAAAGAAAATATTATTATTTGAAACGTAGAATGAATTATGTTTCTAATCATAAATCAAAATGAGTTTTTTTTTTGATTAAACGCATAATGTAAAAAGTTTATTGGCATATTATACGTGTCCGCTTTTAAATATTTTATGTTTATCGTATCTGGCATTCCTAGCAACTGACATGAACCTGTCACCGCGCAGTCGCTGACCTTCGGAATTATCTTGCGGTGTCACAGGAAAACATTCGCGTAAACATTTCTCCACAGCTTCAATCTTAATCAGCTGCCCAATAAAAGAAATGCGCTTGCAATTTATCGTCAGCCGAAAAAAAAATGGGATAGGTCAGTTTCTTGTGAAATATGAAGCGTTGTCCAAGAATATATGTTTCATTTATTCGAATAGTTTTTATTTAGAATACTTTTATAAGATAATACTATTATATTTGAATCAAGATTAAGTATCATTTCCGTTAATAAACCATTAATTTATTAACCATTATTTATATTAACGAACCGGCTCGTTGAAGAACCACGACCACGAAGAAGACTGGCTTGAAGAAGAGCCATAGAGGATATGACCCAATCTGCTTCTAGTTTTCAGCCCTTCCTCCTATTTTTTTCTTTCTTCTTCATACCTCCTTTCTATTATCCTCATCTTCAGCTTCCTGGCTACTATCGATAAAATCACTGATTATATTATTAAATATTAGTACCTAATAGTTGTGGTGCGCCAAGATCCCGTAAAATGGAAATTCTGTAAGATGAAAAATCTCTGCCAACCCCTCTGGGTTAGGAGCTTGAATGTTATTAATAGGAACATTTCTCCTTTTGGTCTTTATTTGTTATTTTTTTATAATGTTAAACGTAACAGTTTCGACACCTATTTGCAGAGCTAACTTAAGCTAAGCATGGTACAAACTAGATTTTAGCATTTTTTTATTAGTTTTTTTATTATATTTATATTACTTATAGTTATTATTTTACAAGAGTGGTACTAAATATACAAATTGTTCATTTGAAACGTCTTTATTTGTTGATATTTTCTGAAAAACTAAACATCTATAAGTGAGATTATCTGTGAGCAACCAAAGCAAATATCCCAGACTAGAAATTATACAACTTTTTGAAAAAATACTGTCCCGAACTACTCCCTGTTGAGAGAACACTTTAGTTATAAATCGATACAATTAATGCTTTACATAGGTATTACTTGTAAACTATTTCGTAAGAAAATATCAATAGAGTATGTAATAGGTGCGTAAGCCAAGTCAGTTTTAACTTATGCGTGATAACAACGGGGACAACTAAACTTCAGCAGGGATCGCTTATCTGTCTGTCACAATCGTTGTCGCTTGAGTGAGCTATTTTTTAGCGCGACGCCTGACTTCACCTAGCTGAGTTGGCAGCCGCACAGGTTGGACAATTACATAAATCTCTAAACTAAAATATAATGAGCGTCAATTTGGCGGAGAGCGGCGTTCATTTTTAAATCGAAAATTGCTGAATACCTGAAGTTCTTGTGTTACAATAACTCTTTTATTTAATGGTAAGCAGGCTTACTACTTTCAGTCAAAAGAGTACAGCCTGTGAAGATACAAGTGAACTTAGACGTATAGTCGACTTCCTTGGCGGTATTCCACTTACAGAAAAATTGCCTTGTTCCTTGCGACAAGCTAAACTCCGCCTTCTTCTTACAAATCACCAATTAGGGTGCTATCGATGTTTTGCAAAATAAAGTAAAATCTGTGGCGTACCTACACTGTACCCCTGACTATTGTTATCATCGCTGTCTTTGTTTTCCACTCAGAAAGTTTTACGATCTCTGCCATTCAAACGAAATTATTATTTGCGAATATTCCCTTGTTACAACATTGACCGACGTTTTTTCGTTCTAACACATTTAAAAGTATCATCCTATTGGTTATTGATTCTCCGTCAACGTCTCAAGGCGTACGAAACGTTCAAACAATTGTCTCTTTAAAGTGGAATACCGGCAAGGAACTCGACTGTGCATAAGCTTTATCGCATCATGATTACGATATAGTCTTAAAAAGATAAGTTAATATATTTTAATAATAGGTAAAATCGGCGACAGATATCATGTAAAATTTCTTAATACAAAGTTAAACAATTTAATATATATTTTTTCCAAGTATTAAATCTAAAGAACTTTATTATGACAGTGTAGGAAAAAAGGTATAAAATATAAAATTCAAACAATAAATAGGCTAATATAGTCTGCTAAATACAGCTATGTATTGATTGATATCTACTATTAGAAACATAAACTCAAATTATATTATAAATCCTTTATTCCCTTTTAATTATATGTGGCCTTATGTGTATGGACAACACTGACACGTCAAACCTTTATTACCCACAACTCACCTGGGTCAGATACCTGTCGTAAGAAAGCTCGAATGTTACTCACCTGTGTGCCTACTTGTCGATGATTGGAGCACGCGAGCACACCTGGGCGTCGGCCAATGGCGCTCACCTGTGCGCGGCAAGGCGGAGCCTCCACCTGAGCCTTTACTACGAAGCATCGATTACGAATCGGCAATACCGTCAAGTTAATTCTAATGTCTATCATTCTGTTATTAATTGTGTTTTTTGTTGCATAACATTATTTATATTATATTTTTTTAATGTACGATTTAAAATTTCTTTAATATGATTCTTAAATCTTTAATTTTCAATACCTATCTATCGTTATATAGATAATCAGATAGTAAATGAAAAATTGAAATTAAAATTTCGAATTTAATTGCCCTTCACTTATATTTTATTGCGCTTAATTTATATTTTGATCCCCATCTTTGACCTTTCGAGCGCTTTACAGCACTCATCGTCACGGGGGACTAAGGTGAGGCGTCTGACGTTCCGATGTGGCTGTGCTTTAAACGTCCGCAATTAAAATATTTAATTAATCGCCATAAAATCCGTAAGATTAGTTTAATTTCAATGTATAATATTTGCGAAAATATAAGAAATCATTATAGAAGGAGAATGTTATAATTAGGAAGAAATTTTTCAGTAATTAAACTATGTAACATACTCGCATAAAAACTTTTTATAGATTACAAACAAAAGAAAGTTAACTGGGGTACTATTTTATAGGGGTATAATTTTATTGCTATGTTAGGATATTAGATACCTGATAATAATTTAGGTTTGATAAATTAGTTAGTGGCCCAAGGTAACTTTTGTCAAATATCATTTTCGTTACCATAGTCTTTTATATTTTCTCTTCCAAATACAAAGAAGTTATCGATGCATCAGCTATCAGAGATTATCAATTATCATGCTTTAATAATGCCACCCATAAAAAACGGAATCGAAAATTAATTACTAAATTTTTAATAGCAACGAAACTGTCGCATATTTTCTTAAATTTGATTTCAGTTAATTTTGCAAACGTATATTCCTAATGACAGAGGTGAGCCAACTTCGCATTTTTTGTCTTTTGAGCATAATGTTATCTGCCAAAGCAACAGATTACACGGTATTTTAGCGTAGTGCGGCGGACATCCGGTGCGCGGTAACGAGGTGCGGACGGCTCACCTGCCGCGCCCGCGCCGCGCCCGCGCCGCGCCCGCGCTGCTCGTTAGCGATTAGTGTGGGACGCTCACTACAAGATATGTCGATATATTCTTACTAACTTACACTTCTTCTCTTTCTTATTTACTTGCACTTCACGATACATCGATATGTTTTTATTTTATATGGGGTAGATAGAACAGGTTTTCGTCTTTCAAACCAATCTATCATTTGTCATTTCAGTCGTCATGTGCATGTCATGTGCAAAAACTAGAATAGCTTAAAGTTAGTGGTCACTTCGTGAAAAATTGTAAAAGTTACCATTATTATCGGTCAATAGACGAAGGCTTCAAGATTCGCTACAAATTTAGGCCCCTTGTTGCCCTCATTCAGTGATTCGTCGCTACCTTGATCAGATAAATGTTTATAATTTTTTTACTTATAATAAATGATCTTTAACTTCTTCAGGTTTGCACCTGTAACTGAGGTGGCACTCAGCTGTAATTAACCAAATGGGTTTCCAATTGTTAAAATAAGTATTCATATCGTTGGTGTAACTAAATAAATCAATAAATTGCAAGTATTATAATAAAAATATGTTAAATACTAAATACAGAAACGTTCTAGATAAGAAGCATACAAAATAACCTTAGTAATATATGTTTAACAAAAAAAAATTGAAAGATGTTAAGTAAATTAAACTTACTTTTAATTTTATTATTATTGTACAAAATATTAAGAATGTTTCTTATTTCATATTATGAAACTTATTATTACTAATTATAAAGTTTTTTTTTTTTCAAGATATGAAAATCCTCTCGTTATAAGAATTAAAAAGGCCATCACTAGTCTGTCCAGTGACAGACGCCATGTTTGCCAAAACAAACGAACACGAGCCGCGTCCACTGACATGACACGTGCGACAAACTGAACACCTTGGCGCTAACGCCGCCTAACGCATTTAGACTTGGCAGATGGCACGTGATAGAGAAAGATTTACGGAAAAGTAGGAGACTTTTGCATCAGTCGTCGGTCCAGCGCATTACGTTGAAATTGTCAAAAGTAGTATTGAATTTCAATAGTCATAAAAGCGTGGAAAATTATTTATTTACATTTTAATTCACCATTTAAAGTTCTAATTACAAAATTTGTTACAACGTAACACAGTCGACATAACACGTAGCAATATAGAACTGATTAAACTTAAAAATTACTTCGAAGTGAGTAGTGTTATTCAGCAGTTCATTCAGTTTTGCATATTGACGCCTGACAGAAGTAATGAATTGAGTTGTTGTCGAAGTGTGCAGAGCTTCCCTTAAGATTAGCTAGTTCAGCTTTTTAGGATATTCTTTTATGTAAAAAATTAAACTGTGAGGACGTCATAAAAATGTCTAATCTTAAAACAAATTTTAATTCTTTTAATTCTGGAATACTACAAGCACTACACTTTTCTTGCTAAATTTGTTTTTAATTTGACTGAAATTGTATATATTTGTAGTTATTTTGGTGTGATTTCTAATTGCTTCCCTCCTGCAACTGAACCTGGATATCGGATAGCAATTTACCGGCTGAACGGGGGACCGGGATAAAAAATATTACGCCCCTGAGGCTTTTCTACTTCACGCCAGCGTTAAGGCGTGGACTTGCCTCAACATTTGTACATTTATTTGTTGTTTTTTTTTCATGTCTTAAAACATTATTATATCGTGTAACGGTACACAGACTATTGGACACTGAGCATACATTAGATTTAAACACAATTGTGACCCTCCTCCCTTTGATATTTAATGTCAAGTAAGTTGAAGCTCTAGCGCATAACTAACGTTAATTTATACTAGCCACCACGGTCGGGAGTGTTAAACGATCCTTGCTTAAAGAGATCGGTTCAAGACGCCACTTTTACTTGTAATCTGTAGATTCAGTGTTTTATGGGTATTCTTTGCAAAGAAAAGAGAAACAAGTAAAGTCCGACCCTTAACGTGGCGGAACTGATAGCGTGTATGGCTGCGTAGGTGGGGTCGTCGGGAGCTATAGCCGCGCTGCGATCGTAATTTGATCGTTTACTGTACACGTGGGCAAGATACGGTGTTATTGTAGTTGCTCGTAATACGTATTCTAACTCCACAATCGTACCACTTATAGCACAAGCGTATAGTCTTTAATTGGCTTTAATTCAATTTAAAACAAAGGAGTGTCTAAATACTTATATATATTCCTTATTAAAATGTTAACCATTAGTTTTCTAGAAAGGGTGTGATTATTAATACGAGTTACTCGTCGAAATCAACTAAATAAGTGATAGATCCGAACCTGCTGTAACATTATGACGAATCTTACTACAATATGACGTCATCAGGCTGGCGCGGTTATAACTAAGTCCCCTAGCAGATACAGTTAGAATCTCTCGCTATGTTGAGGAAGATTGTAAAAGACAAATATAAGCTTAAGTCACAAAACGTTAATATCCTTGCTTTCGTTCTATTCGATTTAAACAGACCATTTTACATGCACACGGCTCATTACAACAATAACGGCGCATAAATTAAACGTAACGTCAGCAGCCAGCGCCCCGCTCCCCGCGCCCCGCGCCCGCTTCTCCCCGACGTGCCCAGCGTCAGATTACCTGAGAGTTATTGCTTATTTTGATTTGGGAGAAAACGTAAAAAAGCACGCTAGTGCCAATAAAAGCTTGGCACGTTATTGCCAAGGTGTATTAATGCTCAAACTGAAATAGAGCGCTTCTTGCGTCAAAGTGGTGTGTGCATGGTACGATCGAAAATATGTAAAAATTTGAAATTGTGATGAACATTCTCGTTACTCTCGTCACAATCTCTCATAAAATGTAAATAAATTAATAAACAAACTAAACGTGAATATGGTGAGACTCTATAACTAATTTGGTACCGTATCAAAAATCGACGAATTAAGTATCTACAAACTCTGATAAAAAAGGCTTTTACCTTCTTTCTTTTCGTAAGTTTTTAATTTAAATAAAATAAACCTGTCTATTATATCTTCGAGGAATGACGTTTTAAGTAGGTATTCCTCTTCTGTCTGTGTGCAAAAAGCGGGTTTGATATGTGTTAAGTATGGGTTTATATTTTTAAAATGATTAGTGCTAAAGAAAATATATTTTGATTTAATTGTTTTGGTGTCGCTAGTGTGGGCTGACAGTGACATTAATCCGTGACGTAGGCTGTCGCTAATAGGTTAGCCCAACACATTATCGTTCATAATGTGTTTTACGACACCTACATATATAAAATTAGACATAGGAAATATAAATTATGTTTATAAAGTAGTTTATATAAAAACCTTTCTGAAATCTATATACATATTAAATATTATTAGTAATAATGAATAAAAGGTCTTATTTGAGCCAGAAAGTTTGGTCTATGGTATTACCTCTATATGTGAAACAAAAATTCACTATAATAAGCTTTATAGCTATGTATGTGTATTACTAATTTTCAAAATTAAACAAAAATTAAACTTGTCCTTAAATCCTGTTGCTATTACATTTTTATTTTCCTTCTGGGTTCGTATAACACAAAGAGGCCAGTAAAACTTGTTATTGCAATACCCCACAGGTGTAATATAGCCACGGGCGTCGCTAGGTGTCGCCACGATCGCACGCGGCGGCTTCACCTGACAGTTAACAGTGACAGTTGACAGCCGCCGTCCCAGTGACAGGAGACAGCCACGGTGACAGATTGAGGCGGCGAGCGCCCGCGGATGCTATTGTTTCCTGCGCCTATTTCTTTTCTTTGTTCCTTGTCTATTTTAATCATTGCGGTCGCCGCTTTTGTTCGCGATCAAACGGTCTATTTAGCGCTAGGCTCTTAAGCTTACACCAATTTATTGTTATCATCAAAGAAAATATTTTCTGCTCAGCGGTCGTGCGTACTGCAGAAAATTACGATAATTTGTATAATTTTGGCTCGTTAAATTGCCGCTAGTTTGATTTACTGGGTAACACTGATTTACATCACTGAAAGCTCAAGGATTCAAGAATAATCTTATTGATTCATTCAACAGTCACCAACTTGCGGCCTTCTGGAAGACGCTGGGAACATTTTAAACATTCCTAAATATCAGTAGTAACTTAAAAAGGAGACCTAAACCGAGAATTAGCTATAACCATTTCAAGGTTGACAGCTGGCCAGGCGACCACGAGCAACACGCGAGTGTAAACCATCATCACTCATAAACATAGATTAAACATGGAATAGAAAATAGAAGAGAGTATATTGTGTAGGTAGAAAGTGAAAATTTAGTAACGTACATTTTTTTTACATCAGTAACACGTGGAAGGTACACTACAGGATTACAGCCTTGAACGAGAAAATAAAATCGTTTTGTCACAGTTCGCACGCAAATAATATCTGCTTCAACTTGGATCCAAAATATTTAAGAAAGTGGTTAAATTATTTCACAACTAGAAGTTGGATTTTGCAGTACGAACGTAAAGAATAAAATTGCGAGGAAAGAGTGTGAAATGTAACTTTCCACGCTAGCATTATTTTTATTTGCTGTAACTTATCCTGTATCTGAATTGTTAATGGAATTTTGATGGCAACGTTAAGGGCATACGTAACCTAGGAGCATGTTTATGTACGTGGAAAAGTATTTATAATATACATTAAAAGTAATCCTCGAATCGCTAATGATGCGTAGACAACTTTTCGTACGCGTCCTAGGCTATTCTCACTATGCGCTATTCTCAAAATGTTACCGATAACGCAAAATTGAAATCCTTTAATTCTGCCTAACCCTCTGGATCATGAACATCTCCTTTATATGTTATTCAAAGATTAAAAGTACTAATAGTAAAGATCAAAGAGCATCGGACAGTTGCGACAGGCCGCGCTCTTGTCACAAAATGGGATCGTTAATGCAGTTACTGCGCCATTACACCGCCATACACCAGACCCCTAATGGCCCAGCTATTTACTTTAAACTATTGCGTCGATAAATGAAAATTACTTTGATGCTCTTTTTGTAAATTATTTATTAAATCGCCTCCTGTTTCCACCTCAGCCTATGATCGTCCACTGCTGGACATAGGCCTCCCCCGTTGATAACATCATTGGGGGGAAATGTGCCATAATCGCCACGCTTGGCAGGCGGGTTGGCGATCGCAGTATGTTCCAC
>DWLR01000238.1:0-30435 GCA_018246295.1 Papilio alexanor hazarajatica
TATAAATCCGTAACAAAATGTTAAATGAAGTCAGGAACTCACAGTTCGGAAGCTAAGAATAATGACTGATTCTGAACAGCGTACTATATGTTAAAAAAAAACTAATAAGTAGATTACCAATAATTCATTCGCCATGGAGAAGTTTTGAAGGACTGAAGAATTGCTATAATTACTTCAACAGTTACATAGTTTAACTTTTACAAAAAATCGTATCTTCACTCTGAATAGTTATAGAATATAATGTTAATAGGTATTAGATACCTAAATGTGGCTGGTGGGAAGAAATTCCTTATTTTTGCTATAACTTGTGTGTGTTTGTGCCTGCTTCAACGACAAATAACGATTACGACGAACAACATTTGACAGGCTGAAACGATGACGATGACGACATCGTAGTTGTATCCATACAATTATGCATAGACTGGAATACCCATTGAATCCGAGTCTACTGATGAGCTGCTTACATCTCCTGTGCCTTAGAAACGAATCAATGTGAAGTATTTGCACAAAATTGGTTGGTGAATCAGGTGAATTTAGTGGCGCCATTTTCAGTGACACAGAATCAGATGACGCCGACGATCAGCGTCTCCTACACCCCCCTCAACACCTTACATCCCCCTCAACACCCTACTCAACTGATATCAGAACATCAAGTGCAGACTGCAGCAGAACCCAACTGGAAGAATCAATCCATCCAGTTCAACTGAACCTTATAAGAGCGGAGACAATTTTTTTTTTCTATTTCGTGCTATTTACCTTATATATTTAAGTATATAAGTATTTTTCTTAAGGAGGGTTGCGTCAGTCAGGCGGCTGGTTGTAAAACTATAACCATATTAACAGGACTACAGTAGCGTTCAGGATACATGTAAAAGTAGTACATAATGTACCGACCCTACGCAAGTGAGAAAAGGGTAGGGTGATGAATACAGTAAATATAAATCCGTAACAAAATGTTAAATGAAGTCAGGAACTCACAGTTCGGAAGCTAAGAATAATGACTGATTCTGAACTGTTAAAACTATCAAATGTTTTCACGTTTATTCCATACGTTGTCAACAATATGTAAACAAAAGAGTAAAGCAAGCGACAGTGGGTAAGGTTGAGTAAAAGTTTCACTACAGTTCTAGTGGTAGCTGTAAGCCTTATTCGACACACATAACTTTTCCATGGTTTTAGCAACGCGTCAATAGATAAAGACATTCTCAGAATCATTAATTTTTAATTGTTTACACAAACTATTTAGCGTATAAACCTTTCAAGGGAATATTTTGTTGCAAAAGCAATAAAAATATTTATTTTAATGCTATTTAATATAACATCTGCCATAGCGCATTATATGTCAAGTTATTTGGACATCGAAGTACACGTAAATGTATTTTTAATTAGTGATATGTATATATAAAAATAAAATGGAAACCAAAATTTAAAACAAAAAAATAAATAAGAAATCATTAACAGGCTTACTTAAACAAAAAATATAAGTACAGAAAATTCATTATGAACCTACCTCTGTTGAGGATTACCGAGCGCTTTAACAATGTTGCCTCGCAAATGGATTTTTTTTATCAAGTGCTTCGCTTTTGTGGAACCATGGAAAATTGACGGATAGGGCGATACAAAGGGGCAAAAGGGCTAGGGGAGGGTTTATAGCGGGAAGAGATGCGAGTGCTGGAGGGGCGCCGCCTCAAAACTAGCTTTGGGCGTGTAATGCCGCAATGCTTTGTGTCGCAAGCATTACGAGAGGGACGATACAAAGGAGAATGTTAACGTTAAAGCGAGATAAAAGTTTCGCTCGAGAAGGCGGAGCGTGCGCGTCATCGCACATCCGGCGCGGTCGGCCACGACCCGCTCATTCGTCTTTCGTTTAGCGTCCGCTATGTAAACGGGACTTGTTGTGAATCTAAACAAAATCAGTCAGTCGTCGTTTTGTTGCCGCGAGAGGAACGCGTGGAGGTGACTCGTCCGCGGTGGATGATGTCGCGACAGTGAACGTGTGCCGGCACTATGCACGCGCTCTTCGGTGAACAGAACCCGTACGCGTACCGCGGAGGAGCCGCCGGCGGCTACTCGGCCGGAGTGACCCCCTATACCTACGAACAGTACCGCTACGGCTACGGGGCCCCCTACCTCCATCCTCACCAGCAACATGTCGGCACACCTAAAGATATGGTCAAGCCGCCCTACTCTTACATCGCCCTCATAGCCATGGCCATACAGAACGCACCAGATCGCCGCATCACCCTCAACGGTATATATCAATTTATTATGGAACGATTTCCTTATTACAGAGAGAACAAACAAGGCTGGCAAAATTCTATAAGGCACAACCTAAGTCTCAATGAGTGCTTTGTGAAAGTGGCACGGGACGATAAGAAACCTGGAAAAGGTAGTTATTGGACTTTAGATCCGGACTCATATAACATGTTTGACAACGGGTCTTATTTACGTCGGCGGCGCCGTTTCAAGAAAAAGGATGCATTGAAAGAAAAAGAAGAGGCTCTTAAACGACAGCAGCAGTTGCAACAAGCGCAGGAAGCGTTTGCCGCACAAGAGGCACTAAGTGCAGCGGACACTCTCACTCAGCCGCGCGATGTGAAACCGGACGTGAAGCCGCGTATCTTCGAGTGTCGGCCTAAAAGGGAGCCGGGGGCGGAGTGCCTACGATACGACAAACCCTCAGACTCTATGGAGGAGTTCAGCGAACCTCGACTACCACCGTCTGCAGTCTACTGTTCCCCCCAGCCGTACTCGTTGGCAGCAGAAGAATTTCGCGCTGCTACATCAGGCTGGTATGCGGCTCCCGAACCTCAAGCGGAACAGTTGCCGCCGGCTTTTCGTGACCTTTTTGAACCGCCGAGCTGTCAGCTGGCAGGATTCCGTGGCGGCTCGCCCACTCCTGACGCCTACCGTGGCTCGCCGCCTTCGCATCACCACTACCGCACGCCTGCGCCCTCTTACTACCATCACCAAGCGTGCGTGGCCGCAGCACCCGCCCCCGCCCACAAGTCCTACTGAGACTGCTTTCAGGTAAGACTGACTTTTTTTCTTTAACCGCTAGCGCATTGCGAAATTATTAAGTATGTAGAGGCGGCGTTCGCGAATTTGGCTGTGCTAGCTGCGTGCGTTCAACCCCAGCGGGCGAGGGGTGGGCGCCGGGGCACCAACGTGACGTGGTTGTGGTTGCAGGAGGCCGGCATCATATGGCGCCGAACGGATTTAGCCGCACGCGTCAGATCCAGATCGGATAAATATAGCGCAGTAGCCGGAGATGCCGTGGAGGCAAGTGCCGGCGCGTCGATAACCACTGTTTACAGATCGACGGCCGACCCTGCCGCCTCCCGCTCCGTTCACACCTATAGGTATGTCGAAACTCCACATGTGTTCAATGCTTAGTGTAACAATGAGCTGCGGGCAGCGGGGTGTGCGTGCGCAAAGCGGTGTGCGTTAGTTGCCCGGCTCTAGTGCAGTCCGATGTTTTACGGAAGCTGCAGACAGTTGTTTTGATGAGTTCTGGACATACATTATCCAAAGAACGTCTGAACGTATTTATCAGAATTGCTTTCACTGTTTGCGCGACTTGGTAACCGCGAGTTGCTGATAAATATCTATTGACACGATCAACATTTTTTACTTGTAAACGTTTGTTAAAAATTCTTAATTAAATGTATATACATGAATGCATGGTGCATTATGTAGATTTAAAAAAAAACAACTAATTTATAATTGAAAAAGTATCTTTAATTAGTGCATAAAATTTATTAAAATACTTCTAGGTATCAATTTAATTACCCATACATCTCAGTGCCGTGAAGTTAAACAAATACAAATTTTGTTAATGAATTTTAACTCTTGCAACCTATAAAATTCATGGAGCTTATCTTTCTTACTCCTACATCTGTCAAATCACAGACTTGACCATCTGGTGACCAAGTGCTGTAAGCTAATGATGTAAAAAAATATTTTATGTGCCCCTTGCATCCTTACATTGTTTAGCGGCACGTTCGTAAGTTTAGTGGCATTATGTTATATGTAGTTAAATACTGTGTTGTGGTTTTGTTTAAAGTATAGTCGAAAATTATGCTTACATTTTATAAGTATTTTATACTTAGTTAAATATTCAACACCACAATGTCTAAAATATTTATACAATCAGTGTTTTATGTGAGTAAATTTTATGCCTCAATAAGTTTCCCCCTTGTCTTTTTCATAATACAAAACAAAAAATATTTTTTTTATCTAAGTCGTTAATCTTAGATCTTTTAATCCTAATGGTGAAAATAAAGATAGCAATGGTTAAGTTAAAAAAGTGCGCGCGTGCGTTTCTGTATGCAGACTGACCTATATTTTGAATCCATCAAACACTCCAATGTCCAATAAACATCTCGTAAAACTTTACGGTCGTGTAAACTTGTAAAACACAAACAATATTGTTATAAAAGTACTAAAATTTACCAATACAACTATTATATTAGCTTATTTATAGCCATAAAAAGATTGCGGCGGCGGGTACTTAAGCGGAACTATATAAAGATATTTCAAAACTGAGTAATGTGTAATGATAAATTCCGAATATTTATCATGTTACTTATATAAAAGAGTTTTTATGTTAATTCAAGGATAATTCAACATTAGGCGACAGCTACTGACGTCTATTCTACACCGAACTCTTCAGAAACTCTTGCATTAAAATCCTCTACATGCAGAGACTTCTCTGAGCTCCAATACTTACTGTTTATTTCAAGGACGATAACAGTTTAAAATCAGGTACCCCTAGTTTAATGCGAACATCGGGTATAGTAGGCGTCGAAGGTCATTAAAATAAAAATTTAAACTTTAAGAACTTCTAACGTCTATGCTGTACAATAAAATGATTATAATATAACAGGTAAACTCTGAAACTCCTCAACCGATTGTATAACAAATATATATTGCTTTCACCTTTAGAATTCTATATTACCAGGAAGTAGAATAAACTATCTAAATCAATGCTACAGTTACATTTATAGAACTTATTTTACATTTTTCCATTTCATTATACTTTTCACCGCCCACCGATTTTTTTATTTACGCACCCACCAATATTACTTGGAATAAGCGATTCAATGCCGAACGCAAACATCTAATTTATTTTATAAATTTAATAAATTGCACCGCTTGGTGTTTATATTTTGCTCAACAGCTAATTATTTATAAGTAGCTGTCTAATTACTCGTATTATCAAGTTAATACTGTACGCATTTGCTACATTTGTCAATCATAGTTTGGTAACATATGCAAGATTTTTAAATGCACATTTGTTATAATTGTAAAGATGATGAATAATATAAAATGTTTGTAATTAGTACATTAATTTATTATAAAAGAAAGCTTTTTACCTCTACAATGTTATCTCTTAAAATTTAAGTTGACAAGGTTTATAAGCGAACACGATAACAAGATGAAGCGACGAAATATTCTTTGCAAAAAACGAATTTTCTTATCTTCATCTTCCGGATCTATAAAGGATCACGAAAAAATTCCAGGAGGATTTTAAAACATAAAATCTCGAAGCGATTATAACTTATCAAAATAAAATACAACCATCATTTTGCCTAGAAACGCCTTAAGGTCGTATTAGATCAATGAAAATCATTGTTGCATGATTACAGCTTTCACATCTTTTATCTCATGTTACTAAATATTATATAAAACTACACCTATTTATATGTTTTTTATGTAATATTGTAATATGCAATATTACAATAAAAGTTTGCCGAACCTTTGAAATATAGTTGCACTCAGGAACTAAATTCTAATATAATATTAAAATAACTAATAATAACTAAATTCTAAAATAACAACTAAAAGGTTAAACAAAAACCGTACATAATATATTATTATAACTTACAGTTTAGTTCTTATTCCTAAAAATTTTTTTGGGAAATACATATATTATAGTATCTACCACTGTTAAATATATTTAACAGTGGTAGATTCCGCAACAACATTTCTGTGGGAAGAAAGAAATGTCAATTTTTCTCTCTAACCCCTCCCCTGTCCAGTAAAGGTCGGCAAAGCATCTGCAACTCGCAAATGCATGTTGCAGATGTCTAAGGGTAGCAGTCGCTTGGGTGACCGCTTGTTCGTTTGCTACCTATAAAAAAACTCGGAGACATCGTAGCATTGTAAACCCGTCAAATAGTGGAGAGCTCATCGTCTTATAACTTTCGTCCAACCGGGCTGATTGATATGAACAATCGTAATAGGTACACGTTTTCTAATAATTCGGTTGATTATTAACCCGAGATAGTTCTTTCAGATTCATAATAAAATAATAATATCATAATAGAAAAGTATAGTCGAGTTTAATTAATATATTAATAATTCAAACGTAAATTTTTTTCATGTCGTTTTATAGGATCAATGTATATTTTGTTATGACATTTATTTACAATATGTAAAATTATTTTAAAATTATTGTCTAGAAAGTAAAGCTTTGATGTTAAGTATACAAAGTTTTTACATAATAGGACTTTACGGATTTTTTTCAATAGGACTGACCGGTTGGCGCAGTGGTAAGATACTTGTCTTTCACGCCGCAGGTCGAGTTCGATTCCCACACAAGACAAACATTTGTGTACATGCACATGTCTGTTTGTCTTGAGTCTGGATGTAAAGACCACCGGAGAACGGGCAGCAGCGTCCTTTTCTTGGTACGGTGGAACATACTGCGATCGCCAACCCGCCTGCCAAGCGTGGCGATTATAGCATATTTCCCCCAATGATGCGATCAATGGGGGAGGCCCATCTCCATCAGTGAACGATCATAGGCTGTGGAGTAGGAGGACTTTACGTCAATCTTGTTTTATATATGTATATACTCATATTATAAAGTGGAAAGATTTGTTAGTTTCTAATGGTAACTATACTATAAAAATTAGGAATCGATTTCAATTATGCCTTCACCATTTTAACTTATATTACTCATAAGAAACTTTGGTTCAGTTTAATAAGGACTACGCATGGAAATTTATTTGAACATAGATTTTATGTGTGGATCTTTTCCTTAATAGAATACAAAACATATGTAGATAGAACTGTAGTAGACTTTCATATCAGAAACGTAGATATTATCTATAAGATTAGAGATATAAATATAATATAGAGCTATAATATAGAGATTATATATAAAAATATATATAATTAAATAGTATTTAATTAAAAATAAAATCAATAATCCCGACTGACTGCACCCTTTTGACACTCCGAATAAACATATGAATCGAATGATACCTCAAACTTCAAAATCGGTCAAGCCGTTTAGACTACAAGAGGTTACAATGGAACGGATATACAAACATACCTGCGAAAAACTTTACCCTCCTGTCAGTCGGGCAAAGAAAGATATGATAATTTTTCAAAAGTATATGTTATCTAGAATAAATATTTTCTATTACTGTATTAGAATGGAATAATACAATACAATAAATGTGATACGACCTTGTATATAAAGGACTTACATTTATTTCATTGTTATTTATTAATATTAACATGTACTGTAGATACGTATTGCATCAACGCACATGTATATTGTGTTGTGTATATCGTAGATATATGGATAAAGAAGAAGCGAGAGACGTGTGTCAAGGTCGCACACCAAATGGACATCCGTAGTTTCTAAATACCCCTCTGGGTTGCGGGCCTGCATATGTATGTTTGTATGTATATAGTCATTCAAATACAGACGCGTACTCTGTTATTGCAATTTTATCAAGAGCACGTGATCACTCGGTAAAACTAAAGCTAAGACCCCGACGTACGAGAAATTAATTTTATACTTTATTTTGACAAAAATAATGTTTAATGGTAATTCATGATCATTTTGGTAGAATTAAAAGATTCTTCGCCGCTGAGCTTCGGAATATTTTTCTGTACTATTTGCTGAAATGAGTATAAAGAAATTAGGCAGATGAATAACCGCTTACTAATTTCTATACTATCATTTTGCCAAAATTATTTTTATATTTTAAATTAAAATATTACACAAAACAATCTAAACATCGTCATATTTCATTATTTTTAGACACAATATGTGTCTAATTAATAATAGATAAAAGTTGGATGACTAATTGTAATGTTTATTGTCGCAGGTAAGACGGAATGAGGAAACAACGGGAGGTGGATGCAGGGAGATCTAAGATAACGAGCTGAAAACGCTTTGAATGTGATTGGTGATGTTTGTGGACTTTGCAATAAGGTGCACCGATTGTGTGAACACAATATATGTTAAAATTGCGCTATAATTTATCTCTGGAGAACTGTAGATATTATTTATAGTGCAACACAACAGTTATCTAAACGATAACTTTAGTAAATTAATAAAAAAAGTCACGACTCGAGTTCGAATTTATGTTTGATTAGGAAAAATGATCAATGTATCTCACCTATTCAAAATAATAAAAGTTATGTAAATAAAATATGACTTTTCCTATTATAATTTAAGATAGAAATACATAATTACGAAATAATTTAATAAATTTATAATCTAGTCTTTTGGTTTGATAATTCAATAGGTACTTAGAAAGTTTTCAATTCTACTCCACGATTTTGTGACATTGTTACTGTCAACTTTCTAAAAATGTTTATTGAAAAACAATATTACTCACTGATACAAGTATTAGTATTAATATTTAGGTGTAATGTAACTATTGTCACGTATATTTAGAATAAAATATTTAAGTACTCAACGCAATTCTGAACTGAAAATAGCTGCTTAAATTTAAGACTATGTATGTATTACATTAAATGAAAAATTATAATTTTCTCCTTAGAAGGTACATTATACAATAACAATTAAATATTAAAACAACACATCTCCAAAACAGAGTTAACAGAAAAAAGCTTCTGTTACTATAAAATAACATATTGAAAAATTGTTCTTTGTTAAAACGAGGACGAAAAGATTTCTTCTTTTTAAAAGCCTTTTTTAAATGTATAATATTAATTTTAGAGTTGATTTTTTTTTTAATTTTACAAAATTATTAGTAAATAAGTTCTATTTGAATCAGATATGTTTATGTGTTTCAATAGTTCTATTACTGTTTGTACAAAATCATTTTTTTTTTTCAAATTATTTAGGTATTACATTGTGTGCGACTTTGCCCGCATGTCTTACTGGAATAGTTTCATCATTTTTATATGTACCGCATAAAAATATTCATAAGAAAGTTTAAATATAATTTAAGATTGCAAATAGCTGCCATAAGGAGCCATGTTCACCGTATCTCATTGCACTTTGTGAAACCTGCGTAAATGATAACAAATACCCAGTATGTTAATATAGATTTGTGAATAAATCTTTTTGAACAACATTTTGTATTTGTGATTTATTGATTAATTGAATGTATTTCCTATCTGTCCCGTTAAAGAACGGGTATTCATATCATCTGATTTGTGATGACAAATGTCTGTAGTGTAAATTCTTGGTTTTTTTTTATACTTAATTAAAATAAATTAGGACATAATGCTCTTGGTAAGAAGCAAATTACATTTTAAAAATTATTAACAATCGCCCTTGAAGACGGCAAGTTAGGAATTAAGTCATTCTTTCACACTTTTAGATTTATAGAGTATACCATAGTAAAAAAAAATATATTTAAATGAATATTAAAATCGAGACCCAAAAAACGTTAAAAAATTAAAGCGACGTGAAATTTAAAAATCATAGAAAAAAATACCCAAATAATGAATAAATTAAATCGCAAGTACAGTTTAGAAATAATACTTCTACTATTTACTATATTAATGTTAATTTCAAAAAACGTTAACTGAAAATTTATTTATGTTAATAAAAAAACACAAGTGGGCACTTTGTCACTTCGATTGCAGCATTGAAAGATTTTGACGAATCATCGTTACATTCATGGAAATTTTATTGAAATACACCTACACCTACCTACGAAATTAAAATGGTGAAGAAAAAATATAGCTTGACTTTATTATTTCATTCTAAAAACACGACTTTTTTTTAAATTATCTTGGCATATAAAGATAGCAAGTTCTTTGTATTGAATTTATCATCATTGACCGAGAGATGTGCAGTGTTGTACAAATACCTCCCCCAAAGTTCGCCAGAGAGGTAAGATCGAATTATCCTCATCTAGTGTCTTCCCGCAATCCCGAACAGATTGTCTGTTCAACTCGTAAAAGCGCGTATGTGAACTGCATGTTACAATATATTTCAGGAATTAATCAGAGTCGTAAAACGACATCAAACAATTGACATATAACATACTCAACAGACAATTTACTGTAACTGTTAGGCTATCGGGGTGTCGCTTTTTGCAGATAAAAGTTATTAAACTGATGTAGAATGTATATGCATATAAGGTTGCTTCGGTGGTTCGGGCATGTTGACAAGACAAATAGGTATAAGTTTCAAAAGTGAGTTGGTCCTCTCCCGACCTAGAAAAACTTAAATCAATCAAATTAATGATAACCTAAAGAAAGGCGATATAAGGAATACCATTTACCGACGAACCACATATGCGTAGATGTATGGATGTAGAAGAAGCGAGAGAGGTATGCCAGGATCGCGCCAAGCGGAAATTACTAATCTCTGCCTACCCCTCGCGGCGTGAGTGTTATGTCTACTTATATATTTTATATTATATAAATTTCATGAAAACCGGCGCAGTTTAAAATGTTACCAAACTTTTATTAAATTAAAAGCACAACATAAAATGGCAAGAAAATAATGTACTACAAAAACTTTGAGTCCCTTCAAAAGCTACGTGTCATTGCAATCATTCAGGTTTATCATCGAGCAGAGGCACTTCATGGTTGATTTGGACCTCGCATTCCGTCGCTAACTCAAAAATTCAAGTGTCGATTCGAGGAGCCCATGCTGCTCGTAACAATGTGAATGTACCGACCAACTAGTTGGAACTTAGGAAGCACGTTTCTGTAACGTAACAGCTTTGGCCGTACGGAAACCAGGGTTCTACATTTAATGGTAGATTTATGCTACGAGCCGCGTCAAGAGATCTCTCTGTCATTTTGTGGCGGATTCTTTAGTTTAACGGCCACCACCTACCGCGTAGTTGACTTTTCGGATTTGTTATAAAGAGGTTGACCGTTTCAACAAAAGTTATAAGTTGAAATACTTCACGTAATGTACCTTATTATATCAGAGGAAAAATTGTAGAGAATGTAATAACGAAATTTCAGAACCACATCATACATCAACCTGAAATATGATTGAATAATATTTTAAAACTTCAAAATTAAAACGTAAGTATTTTTTTTATTTCCAATTACATCTATATTCTGTTTTTGTTTTTAGGCCTCTCCCAATGATCGCCACAATGATCGGTCCTTCGCCACCCTCATCTAGTGCACTCCCGCAATATTGACCAGATCGTCTGTTCATCTTGCGGGAGGCCTACGCAGCGACGACCAGTACGTGGTCGCCATTCATTAACTTTTCGGCCCTATCCCGGTATGTTCGGTATTGTTTTTATGTACAATAAATTATAATTGAAGCATAGTGTACATGAATAAACACCATCTTTTGAAAGCTCCAAGACTTTGACTTTTATGGTCTTTCGTGGGTATATACAGTATATGTAGGTTAAGCCATGGGAGATATATAATGATTTAGGGAACAATTGTAAATCGCTAAAGATGATAAATAAAACACTGCGGTGGCTCTTCTATAGTTGTGTCACAATAACCAGGTTCTATCATTAAAAAACTAAAACTACTCTATTATTTAAGACGGTTTTATCGAATTAACTATGAAACCTTATTCAAATAAACATATTAGTAATTTTGAACTTTAAATGTAGGCCAAAATTTCGATTTAGATTAAATTGTTTTGAAAAATAGTTTAGCAGATCAAAAAATAAAAACTACGCGCAAACGAAAAATTCAACAGCCTCCAGAAATACATGCTGGTGGATCGGGCGCTATCGTGTTCATATAAAATCCATCTTACATCTGTTGGTCGGTTTTCATAAAGTTTCACTAATAGGCGGGAATTCATAAGGAAGGACTACCTATATAATTCGTTAAATTGGATAAAACACTATTATGAGGAAATTGTTGACAAAGCTATAAGCGGGTACACGGAAGGACAGAAAAAAATACAGACTGTATATTCACGTATGCTTTGCTGTCCGTGCGAAGTCTCGGGGTGGCTTTGTTAGTGGGTGTGTGTTGACGTAAAAATGTGGGTTAATTAAGACAAATACATAAGGAGAGTTTTTTTTATAGCAATCTCTTTTATTTCTATCAATGCTTAAAGAACATGTGCTTGAATATATTCAATTAATATTATATTATTTATAAACACTATCCGATAAATAAAAGTGAGTGCGGTTCATGGTCACTGGTTATTTAGTTTTAATGAACCCTTTGATTACTAATCGTCTTAACCTTACGATTATCTTTACTATTTGAATAAACACACTCACATTTCGGTGTTCATTGTGGAAGGTAAGGGGTGCTTGTTTTGGCAGCGCGTCAGCTGTATCGGTCAATAACCCTGAGCTCTGTTTATTGTTTTTGAACTATACATATGTTGATATTGGCACAAAATGTATTTGTTTTAAAATTGGTAGTCTCGTACTGGTAGCGGGTAAGCTTGCGTTATTATGGACACATCTGACATCTCATACGAGTCACTCTCTAGAACGTGTTACACTATGTTACGTCTCTAGACACATTTTACAAAACAATATAAACTTTGCTAAGTACGTGTCAACATAAAAAATAATTTACTGCGTTGCTTCTTTTATCTTTTATTCACTTTGTCTTCAGGCAGCTTTTATAGTCCGTAGTTATTGAGTCGAATCGAAATCTCTGCGTATATAAATGGATACGTTCTTATGGCTAGAAACATAGTAAAAATATAGGTCTTAAATAAAAACTGTCGAAATTTTATGAATATTATTTAATTTTCTTCCGTGTTTTTTATAAATACTTTTAAAATATTGTTGTTATTTCTATTTGTATTATGAGAAAAAAATTGACTACAGAAGGCGAAAGATATGAACATTGCTATTCGATTCGTATCTAGTTTAAGTGAACATAAATCTCTAAATACAATTCAGGCCCAGTAATTAACATTTTGCATTTTGGCAAATTTTCGCGACTTTTTCTGTTAGGTGCTCCCGCTGCTCAGAAGACAATTTGTACTTTAAATTATTTGTAATTTAAATTTGTATAATTCGGGTTGTGTTCATAGAATGTATCCAACGATTATGAAAAGTATAGATATAATATGGAACTAGTAGAATTGTATGAATGAAATAACTCGTGTAAATTTTGCTAAATCATGGCTCTAAAAGGTTTGCTACAATGTGACCATGCTTCTTGGTGATAGGTACTATAAACGTATCAAAATATTCACATAAATATTCTATATAGATAATAGATAATAGCGATTCTTTTGTAAATTCCTGCATTGAAAATGACGTAATTATAAAGGTGAATCAGAGCTGATCATTTGTGAGGATCGAAGGTCAACAACCATCTCATCTGTTCGGATTATCTCTGTCTTAACGCGATAATTTAATCCAATGTTTATCCAATGCCTCTAATAGTCCCGACGCACCGGAATGGTAAGCATCTGAGCGCGACCATGTATCATACATATAAGAAAATAATCCACCTTTCTGAATTACGACCGAGGGTTTACAGACAGCTCAATATTTAAGGGAAGTCTCTATTAAGTTATAAATCATACCAACTAAATATTAACAACACATTATTTAAAGAGTATTGTAGGTACTGATTACGAATAAGTAAGAATAAACCTTTTATCAAAACCGCTAATTTTATTCAATTAAATATGATTTAAAAATTTTAAGCAACATTCAATAATGTATAAAAATTAATATCCGCATGCGATATAATATGATGTAAAGAAGCAAAACTAAACTTCGTGAGAAAGAAGGTAGGTAACTCTATCTATATTCCTATAGATATAGGTTAAAAAAACGTTAAATCTATTTTTAGGCAAAGATAAATAGAAAGTTTAAAATTGTAAGATAATTGCATATAAGACAAAATAATATCGTAATTCAATGCTAAAAGCATTAAGCAGCAGAATTCTTAAAAATTTTTTTTGTAATTGTGCAAAGTATTTAATTATTGTATATAATAATTATTTGTATGTAATTATTTATATCTTTTTATTTATTATTTATTTTATATTTTTGGCATATACAATTGTAATATGTATATAAAGAAAATAAAACCTATTTTCTTTGCAGTAAATTTTTTTAACTGACATTTTCAATGTCAGTCGATTGAGAGCTTTGTGTAAAAATAATTTTGTAAAATAGAGATATTTCTTTCTTAGTAATTGAATATGATTATTAATTTCATGTAAAAGAGAATCTGAATAAAAAACTTTAAATGTCGTTTCTCTGTTATCAGACGAAACTCATGGTTTTATTTTATTCTAGATTCAAGTTCAAATAACTATCTTATATGTATATGTTGTTATATTAAATTATATTATAATTAAACATATACTTATTATTTGTATTTCAGATCATAATAAAATTCCTCATTTACTTAAATTAAGCTGAAGATGCAACGAAATATGTGTTTCTTGCCACTATTAAACTAAATGCCAGCGTAAATAGTATTCGGAGAGTGACGTAAGAAACAGGATCCCCAAATTCCCGACCCGATATGTCATAGCCAAAATGGCGTCACGCCCTTTGACTCCTGTTCCCCTGCCGAAAACGCCCCAAACTGACATTACGTCACTCAGAAGTATTGAGTGATGGATGGAAAGTCCTACTACACAAAAGCGGACTGTTTAACACACTTGTGTTAAAAAGTCCTGAATAAATGATTTAAAATTCGAATATAAAACTGATGTCACTAATATATACAATTAAAGAAATAATAATTAATGCTTTTCATTGTTTCATCCACAATATGAAAAACGAAATTAAAAGAAGGTCTGAAGCGTTGCGCTAAAAGTTTGTTAATCATATAAAATTTATCACCAAAAAGATTGTATACTGACGACCTTATCACTTGGTTATCGTGAAACGAGTTGTCTTTGGTTACCGTTTAGGATACGAGTTCTAAGTATAAGTAGATACATATTCCAATGTTGCGTATATTATTAAATTTCTTTTGTTCTTCAACTTGTGTGTGTGTTAACACAACCACGTGTTTTATTAAACACAATAGATAATTAAAATTTTAAACAAAGAAATCCTACTTTATTCTAAATTATTCTACATTATTCTACTACATTATCTTACTTTATTCTACAAATGTAAATAATGATAGCAATCGCTAAAAACTTCTTACAGAGTACATCTAAAATGTGATAGGAGATAATCTTGTTGCCGTACACCGGGAAGTGACTAAACCTAAAAACAAAAATATGTATATAATTTTTAAATAACACACATGCACATACACACACACATAAATTTGTTTTTGGCTGGAAATAGAATCGAATACTTAACCCCGTTAAACTAGAACTACGTCGTATTTTATCATTTATTCTTATATCATTAATGTAAGCACAAAAACTATTGAAAAGTGAATGAACGTGGAATGTTTAACAAAGTAAAAACGTCAAACTAGAAATGAAAAGCGTAAGCAGCAAGCAGCCACCCGCAGTCTAGTCGAAAGCAATTCGATTTGACGACTATCTCACCTCCTACGTTTATATTGAAACTCACGTAAATATTTACACTATCGAGTTTAATTTGGCATGGAACCGACCACCGTACGAGGCAGCGGTACACCGTCCTTTGAGATCGTTTGCTCTGTCGAGTTTTCCTCTATTGCGACTCTGGTGTTCTATATATTCTATATATTCTTTAACACATTATTATAGTCGCTACAATTTTACAAATGTGGAAAAAATACTTTCATGTTACATACATGAAAGTATTTTTTCTCAAAATAAATCAAGTCAACGCTTGATGCCCGACTGACAAGGGTATAATATGTATGTACACACCCGTGAAAACATAAATACTTATGTTTGTATGTATTTAGGTGTGTATGTATATCCGTTCCATTGGTACCTAAAGCCTAAACGACTGGACCAAGTTTGAAGAATGAAGATGTTCGATTCATATTTTTCTCCGGAGTATAATAGGTTTACAATCAGTCGGTGTTATTGTTTTTGTAGATATATTTTAACAAACATACATTAACTTGAACAATCAAATCTTGCCTAACACTGAAAAGGAAATGTGCGTACGGGGAGTACACACAAGCCGAAACACCTCAGTTACCTATTCAAATTATAAAATGTGTTTAATTCGAAACCACACTTCTATTCACTCCATTGGAAAAAATATATATTACTTCGTAAACACTTGTGGTATTTCAAAGATATCAGTTTTATTTTATTATTTCGGAGTCTTCGAGTTTTTAACCAAATATTCTGTGTTATTCATAGAAGCGATTAGACCAGTAAACCCTATTTATTTTCTTAGAATTACCAGAGACAACTATGTGACTACAGTTGGATATTTTGAGTTTGTTATCCAGGCTCCAACTTATTCGGCTCCAACTTACCTCTATGTGCTATAATTTATAATTTGCCAAACACACCAATGCGACGGATACAAAACAATTGAGATAAGAAAAAACACTTCGCAGCACAAATGTTGTTCAAGGAATCCACCCTCCTTGGAGGAACTCAAATTTTTTCTAAGTTAAATACTTAAAAAATCTTACTACTACTTTGATGGCGCAGCGACCAAAAGTGGGTCTTGACCTCCAACTCTAGAGAGCGCTAAAGCGCTCCGCCTGTCCCACACCGTCTCCTAAAAAAATCCTAATAAGAAATAAAAAATCCTCCCTCCTAATAAATAAATCTTACAAATAAAATTCCTGGTTGCAGAAATACGTGTTTAATTTTTTTTTATTTATTAATCAAAGAATACATTACACTTTTAATACACAAATAACATTCAGTAAACCACGGAGGTTTGTCGAGAATGTTATTTAACAATACATAAAAATTTCAATTAATGGTGGATCGTTGAACAACAAAATTAACAAGTATCCACATTGTTAACGCAAAAACTGTTATACCATTTGAAGTTCTCAATTTACACAAACAAAAATCGGTAGATAAATGTGGGTACGAAGAGCATCAGTGTATTCAATGCATAATCCAGGTTGTTTAAAAAATGAGATTTTAATTTTTGCATTATGTTTTTAACTGTGATACATTGAATAAACGATGGGTCGATATTATTCAGAATGCGAGGTATGAGGTACCGCGTAGTTCTCTCACCATACACATTACTTGTTGCAACGGTAAGCAGTTTTCCTTTGGTCTTCTTTGTATATGAAAGCGCTTGACACTTTCAAAAATAAGTTAAACAAGAACATACCAACCGTATATTATTAAAACCGAAATGGAAAAAAGGAATGTTAAGATATATGCAGGACTAAAATTGTAAATAACTTGAGGAAATAACAATTCGCTGTCTGGTTATTATAAATACATACTTTGAGGAAGCGAATATTTATGGTCAAGAAGTCATAATATTTACCGTCGGATATAGCTCATTAACCTCTTCTTTTAAGTAAAACTTAAACCTAATCATGAGCGTGTAATCAAAAAAGAGTAGAAGTTTAATTCTAAAAGTAACCCTTTTGTTATTACGATTGAGTCTCGGCCATGCCTCAGACGTCGGATCGCGGGTCCCTGCGCCGTCATGTTTTTAGTTTACATTTAAATTACTAACCACTTGTAACGTAAATAAATAGACGTCTCGTAAGATAAACTTTACAACTAATCTCAACTTAATAACGTTTGTCTTACCGTGAGATCTTTGTGTGTTTGGACAAGATTTATGGTCGCAACTTAGCACAAATACAAATATATAAGTACATGTACAAATCGGCGGCCATTTTTTGACCATATAATCAATCCCATTGCTGATTTATTAAACAAATTAAGCTTGTAGATATTACTTTTGTGATAAAATTAATTTGTTTTTTGTGGTTTTCGTAATCGGAGCATCAGTTTTGTGTTGGCGTAAGGCAAATAACAAATTCGGACGCAAACTAGTTTCAGAAATAGATCGTATACGTGTTGCGTAACAAAACAATATTAATAACGTTCCATTCAGCTTTCCAACAGC
This sequence comes from Papilio alexanor hazarajatica, assembly GCA_018246295.1. Lineage (NCBI taxonomy): Eukaryota > Metazoa > Arthropoda > Insecta > Lepidoptera > Papilionidae > Papilio > Papilio alexanor. The sequence goes on from DWLR01000238.1 coordinate 18,138, forward strand.
GGCACAATTAGGTGTTTCCATGAATTTGGCCGGCAGCGCCGGGAGCGTAGTATGGCTGCCGCCTGCAAACTGTCATTACTAAAATAGTGGCCCCAGAAAGGGTAGGCCAAGACATGGCCCATATGGACCCGAACGCCACGCCGCCACGTTATTTTAATTTCTTTCTCACTGTCGTTGAATATAATACTGCTTTTAAACTTACACCGAGGAATTTTCTGTAATACAGATCAACATTTTTTTTTTCGTTATAAATCTATGTACATAAGTGTATAAAATATTAAATTAAAATACTGATTAGTAAAAAGTTTGTTCTTTTGCATAGTAAATGTCCCTTCCGCTTGTTAATTATGTTTGTAAGACATTAAGCTCGTGGAAATGGTGATTGCTATTCCGATATATTTTATCGTAAGAATAATTAGGTATATCTATATGCATCGTTTTATAGAAATTATAAATTATTACCTATTAAAAAAACAAAGAAATGTCCGAATATGCTTTTCAAAATGGCGAAATCTATATCTGTAATAGTCCGAATTTGTAGTAAAAATCGTCATATGATTTAGCTTTAACACTTATTTCACCCAATTATGAATTAATGTTAATTAAAATAATACTGTCTTATGAATTAATATGTCTATAGTGGTTTTTCCAAACCAATGCGTATTTAGGTCAGTGAAGAAAAGAAGCGGACAGCGCATCTGCAATTTATCTGCTCTTGTAGATGATCATAAGGGCGGTGATCACTTCGCATTGGGCGAAGCGCTGCTTATTCTCCCCTTATTCTGTAAAATAAGATATAGTAATTCCGTGGGAAATGTAACTTTAAGACACTAATGTGAAGGAATTATGCCCTAATAACTTTAAGACACTATTGTGAAGGAATTATGATGAATAAAACACTGTTATCAACATTAATGATAAATCATTTTAAAGAACGCAAACAATGTAATTTTAAACTTAAAAAAAAACTAGGACTGGCCATTTCTCCCAGAGTGTCGGGGGGTGAAGGCCATAGTGGTCGGGGGGATGGCCAGTACTTTTTTGCCTTTCCCTTTGCCCGTGAAATCTTTTAACTCCTTTTTTTTCTTATATGCAGTAAGAACACGTGTCCTCAAACTCGGTGCAATTTTCATGGATCCAGAGCATACAATTATTTCATTGTATCCAATCTTCAGCCAATTGTGTGCTATAATAATTACCACCACAACCTCTGCCGTTATCTTTCTATCTACCTGCAGATTAATTTTCAGAGGTATCATTGAAAACGATTGGCATTTCTTCGCAACTGCTATCAGAAAATGTACGAATTGCCTTTCGTTTCTTAACAGTACTTTTTTGTTATGTCTATCAGTCTTAGTTGTCGTTTTTTTTTACTTTTTTCCTCTTTTTCTTTTTTATTTTTTTTCATTTTCGTTTTTCTATATGTTCTTCAGATGTCAAAAAATGCTTACTTGTTTGGCTCGTTTCTGAACCTCGTTTAGTTTTACAGGTAGTGGAAATACATCATTCAGGGCTTAAATCTGAAACTGATCGGCGCTGCATGTCTGATGTTTCTTTTAATAAATAGGTCGGTACCATAATGAAATATCGAAATTCCCTTTCAAAAACATTTGCACCCAATCATAGCCAACCTTCAAAGATTTCACATTGAATCTGTGTTTAATTCCTAATTGCTCAGCATACTTGAATGAATATTTTCTTAAATCATTGATAGTTAATGGAAAGCCTCTCGACTGCATGTCTTTAATATGATTGCTTAGTCTTTTTTTGTTGTCTGACCCTTTTGTTTATTTTTTTTAACCTCATTTCTAGTGTTTTTCTTGGAATATGGTAGATAAAAGAATCTGTATAAACCGTCATCCCTCCACTTTATATTTTTGACATAGCATTTTTTAAGACTTCTTCGCTCTAGGCACCTCGTCCAGCAGCTGCCTTTCGTAGGTATTGGCAATATATCCGTAGGCATCTGTAGAAATAATGAATTTTAAAAATAAATTTAAATTAGGACAATACATTTTATGGCTTTCTCTCCCTTGAAAACTATGGCCATCTTTCCCCATTGTCCGGGTGAGTGGTAAATGGTCACATTATCTAATAAAAGTAATTTCTCAATTTTGTATTTAATTTTGAGTTTAGAACACGAAAAAGTTTTTAACTTCACAAAGAAAGCACGAAAACGGACAAAACTTTCAAAACTTTTTTGTGGCCATTTAATATGTCAACCCCTTAGTTTAAATCGAAAGTGAATAATAAAGTCAAATACCTCACCTTTTCACAATTTTTTCGCAAACAAGTCTACTTACACTTGTTAATCGTGCCGAAACGAATCGAACTAAATTAGATGTAGTGCTATCTATAAATTATTACTTGAACTTTTTTCTATTGGCCATCTCTCCCGTACGACCATCTCCCCCGGAATTACCCTATAAAGTAAATAAGACAAAGTTGCATATTGATTATTATATATGGAAACAGTTTAAAAACTGCTGATTAAAGTTTATATCCGACATGACACAGAGCAAAGCTATTACAGTATTGTAACAATAAATCTTTACTTCAACATGAACACAAATTAGACGCGAGTGACAAATAGATTCGGCGGAAATAGAAACGCTGACAGTGTAACACGCGTCGATCGCTCACCGCTCTAATGTTTTCTCGTTCCATTTTTCATGTTAACTTAAAAATAGTGTTTCGTTCTTATTACTGCTATAGCTTATGATCGTAATAATTGAATAAGTTTAATCTTTTTTTTCATCAAAAATAGACTACCTCTGATATATCACACGGAGAAGCTATAGTTATTGAAGAAGATAAAAGAGGGTGTTTTTTTTATGATTGAAAATCTTCTTCCACATCCTACCTCTTCTCATTCCTTTATATGTGAATGTCGGTTCTTCTTTCTACGGAACGGGGCTTAGGATGCCATCATTGGCTAATGTTAATCTACTGCCATCCTCTACACGACACCATACCTGATGCCGTTGTTCTTTGCCAGCTTTCATCTTTGACACCAAATGTCAGAATATCTCTAAGCGGCCTGATTGTGGACACCACAATATTCTAAATATTCTAGCAACTTTAAAAACAATGCATTTCTGCACAAAGTATCATCATCCAATAATAAAGACATAAAATTAAACAAATATTCATTTTTCATTTTTACATGATTTAAAATGAATGTCTCGAAGACATTTGATAGGGTCTGGCATACTAGCCTAGTAAGACAAAAAATTTCATTATTCCCACGTTGACATCGCTGTCGACAACAATTGCATCGCTTTTCATCTATATGAACACATTTTACAGTTCTGAGTTGCCATTGATGTATGTCAATCGTTCAGTCTCAATTTTAGCCTACATTTTAACTGCGAACTAATTAAGAGCCGACGATATATTACAATTTTATCTATTACACCTTCAGGAACATGAGTCTGTTTCAATAAAAAATCATAGACACTAACTTTTTATTGGTTTCAACGCTACAATTACAATCGATATATGGTTTTTTGTGACCCTTATGGGGTCCTGTGTAACCTGCTGTTATTATTTTTGTAGTATTAAGGATATGCAACGCATCTGCAACTAATTTTTTTGTTACGGATGTCTATATCAGTAGCAGGATAGCAGTAGGTACTGATACTAATATCAGATGACCCGCATGCTCGTTTGCCACTTTCTCTTCTAAAAAAGTTAATAAGTAATATATTTAAAAACAATCGCAAAAAACAACCTTACAAATTTATTATCTGAAATAATCATACGAAATTAACAATTCTGAGATATAGAAATATCTAAACTTATTAATTGTGTTCATCTTTTGAAGTGTCGTCCGTGTCTATGATTACAAAGTCAGTATCACAATAATATTATAATAATTTTATATTTGTTAAATACGAAATATTACGTAACCAATATTCCCACACAGCCAAAGCCGAAGTATAAAACGGGTGCGTGTGTTGAAAAACGAGCAAATCTAGGAGTCGTCGGGTCTTAATAAATTCATTTCGAAAATGTTTGCCGAAGGTTGAGCCAGAGGTATTTAAAGAACAATTAGTCGGTTGCTTCCCAACCCTCAGGGTAAATATTTGCCTATTTCCGCCAACCCTCTTTTGGACGAGGCCCGCTATGGGCGTCCGCTCGAAATTTATGGTTTAATATTTGCCCACTCTCCCTTATATACTTAACTATATAGTTAGATAGCTTCCCCTTGTGACAGCTCCGACAGTAATTTTGTCATATGAGAGTACGAGTTCTATATAAGAAAATCAATAAAAGCTAAATCGAATTAATTTATACACGATGAAATTATTTTGAACGTGCATCTTACTTGTGTAAACTAGTAGTTAATTATAAAAAATAAACAATAAGCCCGACTGATGTACCCTTTTGACAAAACGCGAAAAACGTTACCCTCCTGGCAGTCGGGCGAAAATACGTGCATATGAGTTAAATAAAGTCCTTTGGGTTGTAAGAGACCTTAATTATTAGTATTCAAATTACTAATTTTATAAAAGCCAAGTATATAAATGCAATCATTATTTAATAATTAAAAGTGACAAAACTAGTAAAAATTAGTCGATACTAAAACAGAAACAAATAACAAACTAGAAATTGTACCACTGCATGTTAACTTGAACTTATATTCATATGGTAATTATAGATAAAATAATGATTGCACGATTTATTCATATTTTTAATTTCCACAATAAGATTCACACGATCAAGTGGCTAACCCTTAGTGCAGGACGCTCTTTGGACGACTCTTTGTCGATAGTTGAAAGGTACAAAGCATTTATTTTTAAAACGCCTATGATCAAAACAATTGGAAAGATCACAATCACTTCTTACATTCTGAGAACGATAAGTTAGGAGACAACAAGAATTTATTTTTACTTATATAAATGGTATTTCAATAACGCTTGAATAAAAGCCGGACATGTGCTGTTGAAATTATTTTCTGAATGAGTTGTATGTGATGTTTCGGTCACTAAAAAAACTCAAAATAAATGCTTTATTTCTCAAATATTTGAAATTTATGATAAGAAAGATTAACAAATTAATAAAAAAGAAAATTGTTTGAATTTGATGCATTTTTTTCATTTCAAAAAGCGGAAAATTATTTCGTAAACGAATAATAAGCATTAGAAGCATAGTTGAACTAAAACATCGATGTTTTGACTAAAAGATTACAAACGGCCAAACAACATTTCAACGATACATAACCTACTGCAGATTAAATGGTCGACGGTGTTGTGATTGTATTGTGAATAACGTCTCATAAAACTGCCCGCGTTTCTAATACCTACGTTAGAAATACGAATGCAAGTTATGATAGTTGTAATATTAAATAAAACAAAACGAATTCATTTCATTAATTAACGACACGGCATTCTAATAATTGCATGTTGCTATAATACACAAACATTACGCTATTTACATCGGGGCCCTAAATCAATATTGCACTTTTACTACCGTGGTTATATAATTTTTTTATCAAAAAGTTAACACAATCGCATTACATTGTGATCAAAGGGTGATTAAAATTGTACTGTCAGTTTTCAGTATATCTGAAATTAGCATAGAAGTGATCAAGCCAAACATTACCTTATCGAACATACGCCAAAAGGTGGTACATCAGTGCACGCCGTTCTGCAATTTCCAGATTTACAAGTGGACCACCTAACCAAGTACGGTCGTATTAAAAAAAAAACATTTACTATATTAGATTAACGCACGCGTAATCCAAACTTTCAAACACATTTCGAGCATTAAAAAAGACGTTTCGTGTTACGCTTTTCGTCGACTTTTCTTTGATTGATGTGTAAAGAAAAAACAAAAATTTGTAGTATTAGTCGGCCACCGCGGCGCTCATCGCTGGCGGTCCGGGCCATACTTACAAAATTACCGGAATGTAATTAAATGTAGATAACTCGCGCTTTATAGACGGCTGTGCGCGGCTCTGTGTTTGTTTAGTTTGTTATAGACGTGTTTTTACGCAATCTGGAAGTCGTAAATCGTGTACAACAAATTATGTCGTTTACTCAAATGAAGATACACCTTGCCGACATTTCTCGTTTTGTATGACTTGGTGGGGGGAGCCTAATAAAATTATTGATATCTTCCTTAAAATCTTCTTTCTTGGTTCTTTTTATTTTTAAAAATAATGTACTTTAATGAGTGTACCATAGTGAAATATGGAAATTAATATGGTATCACTTAGTAAATAAAAATAAAATTAGTTATGAAATATATTCGCAAACTACGGCCTCAGTACATAAAGCTTAAAATAAAATATCACAGTTTCACATACTTTTCACTATTTTATATGTCATATGGAAGTTACAAAACAAGAAGCCAAAAAACACAATTTCATGTTTAAATCAAGTACTCGCCTAACACTTTAGGCGAGAACTTGATTTAAACATTAGTAACCGTTACTCTTCAACACGTCCAACGATCAGTTATGGACGCAATAGATAGTGTAAAAAAGAGGAGATAAAGAAAAAAGCGAAGTAGAAAGGGACGGGCATGGGAAGAAGACGGCTTCTGAACAGTGTATCTTTGCCTTTTGACTGAAATAAAATGATTTATCACAAAACACTCAGTTCTCTTAGAAAATTATACTCACCCTGCACATTATCCACAACTCAGAATAGGACCTAATACGCCAACAGCAGTTTTACTTACGGATTAATTAAAACGCAACACGGAGAAGTAAGCGTGAAATGTGCAACAATTGTCAGGTTGTGATGATACCCGCATCTAGAATTGAATCAATACCCGCGGGGTAATGTGGCGAATAATCCACCTCGCGCGCCACCGTGCCCGGCGGCCGACAATACACAGCTCACTGTAATCTGCAAAAACTAACAAAACGGCTACAACAAATATAACTTTGCCGCCACCGAACTTATATTTAAAACTAACTTGTAACCATCAAATGTAAGCCGTCGACTGCAAATTCAATTTTGCTGCTACTATTTTTTTTTATCCCAGCAACAATGCGATATTTTTACAGCGGATTTAATGCAATTTTGCAACAATAAAGTGACTATTTTAAACTATTGTTGGTGGTCTTCCCTTCTTTCAGGTAAAGTAAATAACCATTATAAAAAGATATTTCTATTCTATAGTCGCAGGTTCATTTTGTGGACATATTAAATTGGATGTAAGAGTAACAAATTGTTCATAAAAGACATCCCGAAACGAATTATTGCTTTATAATGTTTTGTTGCAAAATTTTTCTGTTAAGTATATAAAAAAGCTAATCAAAATAAGACATTTCTGACATTTGTGTGAAAAAGCGCGCGACGCAATGTAGGGGAATGTGGGGTAAGATGGGGACTTTAAGGTATTTCATTAATAAACCCTCTGTGTTTATTGCAAAAAGTAGGATATTTTATTAAGAAAATAATCATTCTATCTTCTTTTAATTACGATCAGTCAAAACAAAAAAAATTAAATTCATCCAATAGAATTTTTTAATTTGAAAAAAAAAAAATCAAAATCACTCTATCTTGCTCCACCTATAGGGCAAGACGGGGTACCCCCTTGGGTGAGATGGGGTATAGAATGTTTAATCTTCGTTATCTTCACAAGCCGGGCAAATATGGTCAGCTTCGTCTTCGGTATCTTCCTCTCTTGCACACCCACAATGCACCCACTTACCGCAAGTCTAGCATGTGACTCATCCTTCTGTAGAGTACAAATCGTGGCAGTAAGGATATTCCGTGTCATCATCGTCTGGTATATTGGCTTCTTCGTCAGCTTTCTTGGTATTTGCGAACTGCTAACTCATAGACTAACTTCTGAAATTCGGAAATTGACAAACCAAATAACCTTCCATCCATTTCCTTTAAATAAGTTACAAGTATTTGTTCTTTTCTTCTGAAAAAAAAAAACTGTTGAAATTGAACCTAAGGGAACTTTAACATTTAGTACACTACTCTCACGTTTTCTTGCTTGATTAACTTTACGTTCGAGTTCAGTTTGAGGAACGTTATAGGTCTTGCTGGCTTATTTATAACCCTTTTTTCCATTCAAGACTTCTTGAATTCCTAATTTCATTTGATCTTCATTCCACCCCCGCACGAACGAATTATTCCGTCCCACAGCCGGGACGAATTATTGAATTCAGAATAGAAAAATATTTAAACATCAACAGTCAGAACAACCACGCACTTAATTTACGTCAAAAATTAAATAAAACCACAAATAAATTTAAAAAAATACTTACCAAGTCACAACGTGCACACCTTCCATCAAACTTTTTATGATATTAATAAGCTATGATAATTACCAACAGATGGTATTAAAATAACTTTTCTATCGAAATTGCATCATCGGTTTTTATATGGTCCCCGTTTTACCTCGCTACCCCGTCTTACCCCACCTTCCCCTACCCAAGATGTTTGTACGTAACTGACTTGTTGGAATTTTATTTGTACTTGTATTTTAAAGTTTATTATCCATTTTTTTATTCCAATTAAAATGGATTGTCTGCCTTAGTCTTATTAACTTTTGGAAGATTATGCCTTCTTAAGTCAGTCTTCTTAAGTTTTTTAAGAACGGTACCACCTGATTACCAGCGGTGTTTAGGTATTCAAATAAATATCGCACTGGAACCGTATTTCTCATTAGTGTTTGATGTGTTGAGGCGGTAAAAAATGTGATGCAACGATTTATGATTGAAAGAAGAACTGAATTATGATATAATAATCAAGATATTCAAGTCAACGCTTAATTAGTAACAGCAATTAGTTATTAATTTATTGTGCAATGCATTAAAAATTAACCAATTTTCTAGGCAGTACAAACATATCAAAAATCTATTATATATGTTTAAACTATATGAATAAATCGGTTTCTCTGTATTGTTAAAATATATTTAAAATCATTAGAAAACGGAAGCACAGTCTTAACGGTGATAACATTGTTAAAAGTTAAAAAGTTATATATTACGGAAATGGCAGAGGCCATCTAAGGGCTAATCCGCCCGGACTCTGCCAGATATGCATCCAAAAAAATTAGCAAAAAATCAAAACTGACATGTAATTTTGACACCATTCATTCCGTCCGTCCGGGTAAGTCTTTTTTTTTTGTATCAGACGATATCTTCTCCCTTTCATTCATTAAAGTACCTTATTCCATTACATTAGAGTTCAAATTAGGTTGACTTTTATTAAGCAAAGTGCGGGAGGTACACTCGCAGAGAAACCTTTTTTCTCAGCAACATTTCTTAATGAATCCCGAAGGCCACCATTCATGTCATTCGTTGAGTAAACAAAACCTTCGTCAAAATATTTTATAATTTACATAAAATCGTGACCATTGCTGCCCTGCACTGATATTTCTCATCGGCACATACGATGCTCTTTATTCTTAAAGAATTTCATAAATATACCAAAAGGATATTCTTTTGTCCCATATTTCATTTATGTTTTTACTATTCTGTACTAAACTCTGCGGGATGTTTTTCTTATAATTAGCCGACACTAAGTTAAATTTGGCAACAAAACATTATAAGCGATGTCATAACACGATATTTTTTATAATTAAATAAAGGCAAATATGACATGTTGAGATAATCACACATATTCATTTATGTAACCGACATTTTGTATGAATGAGCAGGTTCGAGTGATGAAATTTGTTTCTTCCTTATAATATTCTGGATTGTCTTATCGGGTTAACCGCATGCTTTTTCACTTACTTTGCAAAAACAATGTTATCAGTCACTTTATGATACACTTTTATTAATTTTAATTACGGGAGGATTTAAAAAATGGCGATTGTATAATCAATAAACGTAATTGTTGATCTCTGTTTAAATTAGAGACAGCGTGTGATCACGGTTGCGGTTTATATAAGGTTAGCGGACGAACAATGCAAGGATTAGTGCAGGTTTGTTCGATACGTTTTTACTGTTCCCGCCGCGCGACGGCCGAGAATGTGCAAGGCATTTCACGCCTCGGTGGAGTTGCGTTATCGGGCGGGCGCACAACTCCAACCCCTTTGCAAATATGTTAGCGTAGCGCATACATTTAAATTGCCAAAGGATCAACATATTTTAACTTACTCATATCAATTCTCTCTTTGACAGACATACGCTATTGCATCCTAAACTGATGGAATTCACGAATAAATGGTTGCATTTTGTTGTTGAAAAAATTGCACGACAAACATAGAAACAACGTTTTATTTTTTTAATTACTTTCGGATGTCTATTAAATGTTTTAAAAATTTATTAAATCAAGTGAAAATTTTTGGTTTCTATTCGATAAAAAACGCAAAAAATGCAAACCGAATGTGTATACTAAAGAATAATAATTGAATTAATTAAAGTTCAATAGATTTGCTTGACAAGTCCGGCGAGTATTCGCTAAGACGTATATTGACTTAGGGTTGGCTGTTGGTGAACAACACTATTTCAGAAGTCACGAAGTAAATATATAGAGACGCTATTAAGTCGTTAAAGTACTCGTAGTCTTTTTAGTTCATAATCAACTCTTTGCTTAAAGGCCGGCAACACATCTGCAGTTCCTCTGGTGTTGCGGAAGTCCATGGGCGTCGGTTCATTTAATGTTAAGCGACCCGCTACTCGTTTGCCCACTTATTCTACGCAAAAAATCAACAACTAGAAATATATATTTTACGATATTTTGTAATATGGACGAGCATTAAAAAGATTTTCGGATATCCAGTTTCTAACAGGAAAGGAAAAGAGTACTGTTTGAGCAAAATTAAAAGTGCTGAAATTATTGCTGTAATAATTTCGGCTTAGGCAAAACATTAAAAATGTTGAATACACTTCTAATGGACTTATGATGCGGCGGAAGTTACAAAATTCAAAAGATTGATTCTATAACAATAATTTTATGCGGATGACGTCGTAAACAATACCTATTACGTATTATTTTTAATTTCATTTTTAAAATCCTTACCACAAATGCTAGCATACCCTTGCACACCCTTTAATTGAACTAAGAACTGTTTTCTAAATTCTATTTGGAACCATGATCAATGAGAATTACCGAAATATATTAAGATATTCAAACTATACCGGATATCCGTTTTGCATTGACGTTGCCAAATCCGAACGTGCGGCTATCAATCCATCGTGCCCCGGCCTGATCAAAAGACTATCGCAACACCACAGACCAATCTCACCGCACCTGATTCAATAACACTTCTTTTTGTTCAATCTCAAAGACATTACCGTGAAATCCGGTACGGCAAGAACTGAACATTATAATTTTTCCTTATTGCGAAATGGTCTTTCCACAAATTTTGTAACATATGAAATAATTAGATTTCTAGTTACTAAACACAAAACAGCAATTCACAAAACAATAATTCTTTACTTTATATTTTTCGAAGTCGTTTCCCTGGAAAATGTAAAATTGTATTAATATGGATATACCTATCTATAGCGTTTATATTGGATTTTAAGTGAGCGGGTGACGGATAAAGTCCCCAACAGCTGCGAAAGCGGAGATGGAATATATCTTAAGCGACACAATCCTAGTGGAGAGCTAACCTTACATATTTAGGTTACAACTTACACTGAAGTTACTGTACCAAGCAGGACGAAGTAATACAGATGGCGGTGGATGAGACCTCGGTCTAACGGCGGCTCATCAGGTCTGCAGAAGAATTAACACAGAAATTGCTTTACCGTCAGGCAGCAGCCGCTCGGAAAGTTTATAACCGATATAATTTCTCCTTTCATAAAAAGCTGACCTCAAATAATGGGAAAAGGGAAGAAAGAGAAGAAAGAGAGAATGAGAGACAAGAGAAGAAAGTTTCTAGATAATTGCAGTAGATAGAATAGACCAGACCATGTTTGTGAATAAAAACAAAATGTTCAATAAAGTGTGAACCATGGAATAGGCTGTAGGTAACAGAATAAGCACTAAGTATATCACAGAACCGTTCCTGAATAAAATAGTTGTAAATACTAAAGTATAAAAAGAAAGTAAAGCAATTTAGGTACGGATTAAGAATGAAACCACTGATGAAATAAAACAATCTGTATCTTAATATAAAACAAAATAACTTTTCGAGGCTCTGTTTTTCCGCTAATCCACGCAATGTATTTTAAAACAATTTTGCACCAAGATTCATATCATTTATTCCGGATTATTTATGTGTATACTTCATTATAATTCAAATTGACCGGATTGAACGGTCGGCGCAGTGGTAAGATACCTGCGTCTCAGGTCGTGGGTTCGATTCCCACCCAGGACAAACATTTGTGTGCATGAACATGTCTGTTTGTCTTGTGTCTGGGTGT